>JAODFW021249935.1:0-15297 GCA_027575235.2 Palythoa mutuki | reverse complement strand
AAAACAACTATTCCCGGAAAACTTTCTCATGACAATGTGACAGTGTCAGTAAAGGTGTTAATAGTTGCTACCGTGTGCCCTAAGAGGTACCAATTCGGGCGTGGCTCATGTAGATTTCAAACCCTAAGAGGTACCATCCAAAAGCGCACATGCAGACAACATTTCAGTCAATGTAATGAAGCTAAAGATAACCGCATCATCAAATACTTACGCGATTTTGTCTCTGTTTTTATGATACTGAGAGAGCCCTAAAAGGTACCGCAATGTATGAAAATAACAACTTTTCGTCTCTGGCACCCTAAGCGGTATCAAATCCTTGAATTTTTTTTACCCCTGAGAGGTACGACGAGCATCCCCGCCCCAACAAAACAATATAACTGGTAGTGAGAAATAAGAATTTGATCAAGTGGAATAAACTGTAGAAGTTGAAAAGAAAAATTCTCCCAAACTACTTACATAGAAAGTATGGAGCTCAGTTGGGAGAGTTTACCAACTCATCATTTGTTGTGCTTGGGGCTGAAAGGGTTAAAATAAGGAGTGCAATTGTTTGCTGCATGCGTTTCACAGTTCCGGACGGTTGTTATTAAATTTATTTTTTTAACATTTTCTTTCTGCTTCAGATTGTTCTTAATCTGTTCTTACTTTTTAGGCGATTTGAGCCTCATGCACAGCTCTCAGTATTAAGTTTGTTCTTAATTAAAAAAGATAGACATTGTTCATAAATGGTGGCGATTTTAATATTCTTTTGTCTTTATTCAAATTAGCCTATACTAAGCCTCGTTTTGGTTAACATATTCTTTTGAAAGTTTAACTTAAGAACGAGGCCTGGTAGGCTAATTTGAATGTAGACAAAAGAATCATAAAATCGACGCCATTTATGAATAAGGTCTATGGAAATACCTAAAAACTAGTCATCGAATTGAAGCAACATAATTTCAGAATAGAGAAAACAGAGTGCAAATACCGAAAAACTATAAAATAACCGAATTTCAGAATGCCGTTTATAATATCGTTAAAACACGATAGGCATGGAACACAAGTCTAAATAAGGAGACTATTCAGTAATTACAAAAATGATTAAAATGCTTTGAAAGACAAATACAAATTTACTACGTAAGTCGGACACTTATTTTGGAAAAGCTGTCCTTTCACGACACCGTTTATCTCGTTTATAACGTTCCTGAAGATGGTTTGTTTACACATTCTTTTTTCAATCACCTCAAAATTGATAAGCAAAGTGTGATTTAATTTAACTCTTAGTTAAATTTAGAAGATTTTTCAACAGCATGACCGAAATGAACACCTGTAGCAATCACTTTCATAAATCAAACGTATAGTCTCGTTGCTAGAATTTTGATAAAAGTCATAATAATTGTAATGAATTCTTTTTGCTTTGTCATGCTAGATTCAGATTCAAAACCAAAATTATGTTGCCTCACTGAATTGCAAACTAGTTCAATAAACAATACAATATATTGACAATAAGCAACTGTAACAAATCATGTTTGCTTTGATTCTACGCCGGGTTATTTAGGTGAGGGAAAAACATTTCCTTGGAAAAATTTACCCCATCAGGTTTAACTCGCTTATAGCGACTTGAAAATACAGCATTCAACGGAGCTGTCATTAATTTCACCCGGTAGAGGACGGAAGAAAACAACCGACTTATGATCATGTAACAGTAAGCAATACAATTTTATGACCCATGCAACCAAAAATATAATCTTATTTTGGTTTTGTGCCCCATCTTTACTGCAAGTTTAAAATTCATACAAAAACATGTGGGACAGAGACATTGCCAAGTCACTCCATTTTTGGATGCTGTCCATTTTGGACCTGGCGTTTTTCCCGCAAAGGTTTAAGACATTTTTCAAAACATAATATGATAATAAAAATAACAGTTAAGGGTTAAAAAACGGCATGAAGAGAAACTTTAAAAATAGGTTTATAGCACATCACTATTTTTGCAAACGTTTTCATTGCTTTACAAAATTTAAGTCATAGTTTCATCGCCTCCCACTTTTCCTCCTGCCCCCCACCCCCACCCCCGTGGGAATTTATGACATTTCCTTAAGGTGCGAAGTTGAACGAAAACACATTCCCTGCGTTATAATCATGGTTCAAGGTTTGCAAAAAATGTCGGGAAAAGAAAGTTTAAAAATAGTAAAAATTTGAGTCGTTTTATCTAAATCGCAGCTATTTGGTGCTTTTTGACCAGCTGCTTTTATGATTGACAGGAAGTTGTTTTCGTTCCGTGGTGTGAGCCGCGAGTCGGTTATGGTTTTTACCTGTTTTCAATGTAAAGAATAGTAATAATAAGACAGTGTTATCAACACCTTATTCATATTTTCTCTCAGATCTCGACTTCCGCTTTAGTAGGATGTCATTTTTTTTTATAAAAAGAAATACAAAAAGTTCGCTCGATCCTGTTGGGGGTAGGTAATAGGTGGGGGAGCGGGGGGGGGGGAGCTGGTACGTACGCACCTATCACACTCAGTCTTGCGTACGGGTATGTAAACATTTATCGATGTCTAAGGAACAAATATGTATTACTCGTGGTGAAAATTCAAAGCTTTAAGTTATCTAAAACGCATTCCCTAATCTTTCGTTGTTATACTAGCTTAATGCGGAACTCATATGGTAACATCTCAACTACGAATCTTTGTTTACATTACTGAACTGTTTTAAACTCAGTTCCTTTTTATTTCGGTTGTATCTCTATATAAAGTTGTATGCAAATGAAACACAATGCGAACAATGACGTCAACAAAGATTCGCCTATATCAGTATATTCGATCAGTTTGGAGTGAAATACGGGAGATTGTCTAAGAAATGCGCGAGATTTCTCAATAATTGTGTTAGATTATCTGAGAAATGGGGGAGATTGTCTAAGAAATACGGGAGGTGTATACGAAATGAGAGAGATTGTCTAAGAAATGCGGTAGGTTGCTCAAGAATTGTGTTAGATTGTCTAAGAAGTGCGGGAGATTGTCTAAGAAATGTGGGAGATTGTCTAAGAAATGCGGGAGATTGCTCAAAATTGTGTTAGATTGTCTAAGAAGTGCGGAAGATTGTCTGATAAATGCGGGAGATTGTCTAAGAAATGCAGGAGATTGCTCAAAAATTGTGTTAGATTGTCTAAGAAGTGCGGGATATTGTCTAACGAAAGCGGCAGATTGTCTAAGAAAGGCGGGAGATTGTCTAATAAATGCGGGAGATTGCTCAAGAATGCAGGAGATTGTCTAAGAAATGCGGCAGATTGTCCAAGAAAAGTGTAAGATTGTCTACGAAATGCGGCAGATTGTCTAAGAAATGCGGCAGATTGTCTAAGAAATGCGGCAGATTGTCTAAGAAATGCGGCAGATTGTCCAAGAAAAGTGTAAGATTTTCTAAGAAAAGTGTAAGATTGTCTAAGAAATGCGGGAGATTGTCTAAGAAATGCGGGAGATTGTCTAAGAAATGCGGCAGATTGTTTAAGAAATGCGGCAGATTGCCTGGGAAATGCAGCAGATTGTCTAAGAAATGCGGCAGATTGTCTAAGAAATGCGGGAAATTGTCTAACAAAAGCGGCAGATTGTCTAAGAAAAGGCGGGAGATTGTCTAAGAAATGCGGGAGATTACCTAAGAAATACAGCAGATTGTCTAAGAAATGCGCTGGGGAGATTCTCTAAGAAATGCGCTGGGGAGATTGTCTGAGAAATGCGCTGGGGAGATTGCCTAAGAAATGCGCTGGGGAGATTGTCTAAGAAATGCGCTGGGTAGATTGCCTAAGAAATGCGGGAGATTGTCTAAGAAATGCGGAAGATTCTCTAAGAAAAGTCTAAGATTGTCTAAGAAGTGCCGCATATTTTCTAAGAAATGCGGCAGATTGTCTAAGAAATGCGGACAGTCTCCCGCGGGAAATGATGCTAACATGCGTATGTTTTCGCAAACGGGAGGTGTGTATGTGTGTTTTGAACTTTGAAGCACACTTAATACTCACATCTGTGAACGAACCATTTATACACGCTGTTTAAAAGCTGTTTATGTACATGCATGTTGTGTTTCTACTAACCTCATAACTTGTAAGTAAACCACGACCAACGAGAGTCAACGTGCAGTTTTACGATAACATGTGTAAAATGTAAAAGAAAAGTAAAGGAAATATAAAGATAACACATGAGAACTCTCGCCACAGGATGTTAACAAATCAAAACATGCTACAGTATCAGTAAAGATCTCGATGCTACATTCGCAACAGAATAACTAATATTTCAAGCAACACTGAAATTTGACTCGATAATGCATACACCAAAGTTGCGATTTGAACAATGACTACACTAAAGCAGGTGTAATACAAAGCCAAAGCCCATTACTAAAACTAACAACACTTTACAGTTGTCGTTTCTTTCGGAGCTCGTAAGGTGCATGTTGTTTTTTTTTTTTTTTTGCTTTAGCTTTATTACAAGGATACCCAATGAAATTTTCGAGCAAATACTTAACAGGGAAATACAGTGCAGAATATACACATTTTACTGTATTTTACATTCCATGATTACACACATTAAATCTCGCATTATTTTGGGAAAGACTTTTTAACGTAATTTAAAACAGGAAATGCCTGGTGTGTACCGAAACCGCAAGGTTTCTGTGTTAAACACGAGTCAAGTGTACCTATATAATTTTATTGGAGTAGCTCTCATAAAGAAACTGGTGCACAAAAACCGAAGGTACATGAGATTTATACAAAAAGATAGTTCCCTAACAACTTGAATCCTAAAAACCAATTGGTGACGAATCGGTTGGGAATGAATCCTAAATATTTACTTTCATGCAACCTTGAAAAGTTTTGAGTACAGCAACTGCATTTAGGTAGAAAATCACAACAGATTGAAAACGTTTGTAAATTAACTGAGGTGTTGAACTACTTTTCCTTAGAGCAACTCATGAACTCTTCTACCTACTCCTAACTGCTACTTACTGCTGATATTGGTATCTCGTTGGGTTTATTTGCTATCACAACAACAAACTTAACTTCTTTTATGCTCTTCCTTAAGCTTGTATCTCGATACACTAAAAGAAAATAATGTCATCCTTAGTCCATCAGTAAAGACGCCCTATTTCTTGGTTGAGTTGTGTTAACTTAGTTGACCCTCACCTAAGCTGTGAACATTATTTTGCATTGTGTTACACGGTATTGCTTTACATTGCATTGACGTCAGCATTGCTCCTCAACACAGTTTATTTTCCTTCTTTGACTAACCCTGGAAGATTTGACGATAGAAGACAGCTGTTGCCTGGAAAATGAGATGGAAATGCGCCAGATTGCCACGTCTTGACCTTAAGCGACCTTGGTCTCGGTCGGTTGCGATACTCAAATTATTGAGAATTGCTCCTGATTCTATTTTTGTTCTCATTCTCCATTTTATTTTTTTACTTTCCTTTTATTCCCGGTGTTGTTAGAATTCTGCCATTCAACTTTGCTTTTTTTCATAATAAAAATGATAAAACTTGTACTTATATTGCGCGATTGGCATTCTCATTGTCGTTCCCATTTCTCCCTTTTTCCTGTTACTCTCTCCCACTCACTCGGATTAGTATCGCTGTTGCTATCAAACTTCATTATAAAATTCTAACTCCTCGTGTTATCACACTCGTTTGTAAGTACCCTTCCTTTGACTGTTATGCTTATTTTTGTTTCTTTATCTTTTTACTCCCAGCTTTACTATTTCCAACACTTTTTTCTTACATTGATGCATGGCATTGTTCTTTGTTTATTTAAAGCATGAATTGCAGTATTTATGATAGAAGACATATTAGAGAGTCGCGGGGTATCCATTGAAAGACTTTAATCTTTTAAATCAAAAAGCACTTTTTGTTCCCAAGAACAATCCAATTTATCAATGTTTGTGAAATAAACATGATAACAATAAGTTATTTTTTACTTTAATTTAACCTTTCAA
Source organism: Palythoa mutuki (assembly GCA_027575235.2). Taxonomy (NCBI): domain Eukaryota; kingdom Metazoa; phylum Cnidaria; class Anthozoa; order Zoantharia; family Sphenopidae; genus Palythoa; species Palythoa mutuki. The sequence continues at coordinate 9,355 of JAODFW021249935.1, read as the reverse complement.
CTTTTCATAAGAAGGTACTGTAAATTTTTCGACGAAAAAGTTATTTCAGACCACTCAGTTAAGAATTTCATCAACAATTATGAAAACATGACGTTATACTGTACTTACTATTTAGCTTCTAATATGTTAAATTAGTTTATCTGGTGCCCTTGGTTGCTTTGCCTGTTCATGACCAATCGCTAATGTCTACTCTAGTGCTTGGGGTCTGAAAGAATCATTACCGTGAAAATAGGACATAATTTTTGTACTTATCGATACTTGGTTTGCTCTTCGTTTTAGTTGCCATTATGGTTGAGTTGTTGATTTAATCATTTATCTTTTTCCCCTCATTCTTTGCAGTCATATCTGTAGAGATAAAGAGTGCGTAGCTATAACCAAGCTCATCGAATGAAAACTCTTAGATACATCATAAATACATACATAATTGTTCAGTACTACTACTGCTACTACTACTACTACTACCGTTGTTGTTGTTGTTGTTGTTGTTATTGATATTGTTATTATTATTTTGTTTTTTTTCTTATTATTGCTCGCTTATACTTTTTTTCTCTCTCACAGTCACATTCAAATACACTACCACTCTCACTTTAGCTTATTCACAATCTTACTTAAAACTGCGACTTACGTTCACTCACTGTAAACCACTCACTCACTCAGCCACTCTGTTATCACTTTCGTTCTGACTGTCTCTTACACTGTCACATCCACATTCTCTTATTCTGATTCTAATCCTGATCCACATTCCACTTTCATTCTCACAATCACCAACACTTGTATTCCTGCTGACACCCTATCCCACTCATGCTTTCATTTTTGCTAATATTTGTTATTAAAAAAAGAAATGTAAAATATCCAGTATTTGAATGCATATTTTTACAAATATTTGTTGGTTTCTGAATTATAAAGCTTTTGCAATTTTTATTTGTATAAAAATAGTGAATCCTTTCTATAATCAACCTTAGTTGAACTTCCTGCCTCTGACGTCAAAAGACACATCCGGTATTGAAATGACTGGCTCACTCTATTGTATCAAAAACATACCATTAATTAACGGGCGATCTTCTCTCCAACTTGCATCAAAACAAAATTGCCCAATCTCAGAAGATGTTTTGCTTAAGAGCGAACAGCTGCAAGGACTAAAATTGTTTAACTTATTTTGGGACAACTGGTGAAATCAAACTTCTTATGCCGGTAGGAGGTCTGACTAACACAAGGATATAAGACTAACGACGCAGTGCCCTCAAGGACTCGAAAGGTCTTTCGTCTTGTAGCGTAGTAGAAGCAGGCTTACATACTTCTATGGACCATTGAACCCAAATAACAGGCGTTCTCTGGTCAAGCCAGCTCTCGCCTACGCCTCCGCAGGCCGGTGTTAAGACAAATCCAAATCCGAAAAAAGAAGAAAAAAGCTGGATCTGAAGTGCAAAAATGTCTTTGCTCACTTATTTAGACGATCAAAAAGTAAGTTACGTATTTGTGTAATATAATTATCTTCTCTATGTTGCGCCTTTTTGCAAGCGGTTGGTCCGAAGAAAAATTAGCATATTGGCAATATTGCTGCTTATGTGTCTTGTACAAAAAGTATAGAAGTGCATATAAAAAAGATTAAAAGCACAAAAATGTTTTAAATAAAACACATGCATAAGATAAATTATCCGATTCACCCATTTCAGTAAATTAAGGAGTAGATGACTTATTTAGTTCAAGTCTCTTGTAAGCAATGATAGAATTAATCCCGGTCGGTCTACTCAATCAGGGCAAACAGAATAATGTTGCTACCACGACCACAGCTACCACTAGTTCACCTATAAAACGCGAAATACCTAGCATTTCTAAATAAAAGTGATTTTAATTAGGTTTAGACTTTAGTCTTTAAATTTATCACTGCAAGGTTTAACAGTACGACCTCGAGGTGATAAACTCGATCTACGCTACACTAATTCTTAGAAAAATCTTTTCGACCTTACAATAGCTTCTTGCAGCTTAACTCGTAAAACTGTTTGCTTGGAGAGTGCTTCCAGACACTTCTTACTGGATACGAGGAAGTTTTTGTGGTATTTTTTGCTTGATAGATCAAATATTTTTAGTGTCCCCACAAGCCGGTAGCTCTAAATTTAGTGGGCTGTGAAAGTACAATATAGCAGTGTCTATCATAAGTCACGTACCGAAATCTTAACACAAAAACTGCGTCTTTACGATATTAAGGACACAAAATTATGGAAAGTATCGTTTTAAATGTTTTCAATATGATTTTTAGGAAAGAAAAGTTACAAAAGCTGTTCAAAAACGGCCATATTTAATATTCATGCTTAAAAATAGTGCTAAATATTGTTGTTTCAAATCGCAAAAATTAGAATATTTTCATCGTAGCCAATCAGGAACAACCGACAAAATTTCTAAAGTCCATGACGCAGCTTCAGTGACGTCTATAGGGACAATTGCTTTTATGCTATTGTTCTCTTGCCTTATTCGGCAAAGCTAATTGCTTGAAACCAGTCGCGTGTCAGAGGTCTGACGTAATTATGACGTTCGGGAAAAATCAGGGGCTGGCCTCCCCAACATGAACCGGTGGGAATTGTGACGCGGCGGTGACGCGGCTGAACAGAGACGAACCGAGTCTTCCAAACGACAGAGGAGAGCTCAAGCAAGAAATAGAACGAAACACTGGCTGCGTAAGAAATAAGGTGACGTAGAAGTGACGTAGCAATAAGTTTCGTTTTCTGTTTCTTTTAGCTCGAACGCTGCAACTTTGAAAGGAGAAATTATTTTAGCAGCGTTTTGAAACTTTTTAAGTAAACCCCTTGTCGATTTCCTTTGTGTCAGGTTGAGTTTCAATATGCCGTTCGTTTCCCCTTTTTTACTCAGTGCTCCTCGAAGGATCAGCGAAGCAAATTTTGCTTTCCACGAACTAAACGTCCAAAACTCAAGTTACCAATGGAGCAAATGGAAGAACAAGCTAATGACTTAGAAAATGGAACGGTTTCACATCAGACTGTCCAACAAGGGCAGTCCGCCGTCATGCAACAAAGTTCTCCGCAGCAAAGTTCGACGGTCATGCAAGGCGGCCAGTCGATACAAGCCCAGTCTGTTATTCAGAGCAATCAACAGTCAGTCATTCAGACTGCCCAATCTGCTGTACAGCAGATTCAAACAACTTTTCAACATCCTCAGCAAATTCAGCTTCAGTCCGTTCAGAATGTTGAAGGAGCCGATGTCGATGGAACGAGTGTTGTAGACGAAGATTCGCTGAGCAAGAAGCGAAGAGACATCTTGTCCCGGAGGCCGTCTTACAGGTCGGTCAATAAACATTTTAAATTTGCTCACTGCTGTCGGATTTTTGTTTTACTCCAAAATTGTTCTGGAATAATGTTTACTGCATCTTTAGCAAAGCTTTATAAATATATGACATAACGAACTCGCAACGTTTCCTGCTGACGCGTGGTATTACGACAAAACTGTCGATGTACATGTCATTGTCATAGTATCACTGCGAATGACGAGTTTTGCGTAAACCGTACAAATTTATATCGGTAACTGTTCATTGGTAAAGGCTGAAGTTTAAAAGGTAACAAGTAATCCAGTCATTTTTTTTACAGAGTTGTTACAGAACGAAAACTCGTAGAATTTGCCAGAAAACGAAACACTGAAAAGAGGATGTTGCTGTTTTCGTTTCATGAATGGGTGGAACTGTTCAAACAGCACGTTCATGACCGTTAGCAATTGTGTTTTCAAAAAAGTCTAATTTACTCTCTGTGCTCTATGATTAGCTAAAAGGAGCAGTATGTTTCAGCTTAAGCGTAAGGCTCAGTGACAATTTTAACTACTTAAATGATTTTTTAGCCTGCTATTTATGTAATAAGAGATAGCAGAGCGAAGTTCAATTTAGCGCACAATGTGAATGAAAATAACGACCAATAAATGGTAATTTTTAACAGAGATTTACAAGAAGTTCTTAAAAAGAATTTCTTCGTATGTTTGAGCGTGTTGTTTTTGAAGTTTTGTCCAACATTGTATTGCACATATAATCAACTTTTTTAATTTGCGTCGAGCACGAAAGGAGAGAGCAACTGAATGTTTTTAGCAACAAAATGGTTTAACATGTGTATCATCACAAGAATTTGTTCTTTTAAACTTTTTATATTTGGAAGTTATAAATTTTGCGTACTATTTTCAGAAAAATTATTTTTTGACGTATCAATGGAGTTTAGATGACAAGTAGTAAGGTGACAGTAAGAACAAATTATTACCTCATAATTTTTTGCAAGACATCCTGTGAATACTTTAGATAGAGGAAGAAATAACAAAGAGCTTCTTTCTATTGTGATTGTTGTTTTATTAGTTGTTAGAATGCTTCTTTTGGATTAGGTATTAAAAATGATTAAATTAACAACCGATCCTCACCTTTTACAGTGCTGGATGAGAACGAGTGCCCCTTATGCTAAAATGTATGTATGTTTCCAATATACAGAAAAATATTAAGTGATTTATCAGCTGACAGCCCAACAAAAATTGAAAGTATACCAGAAGACGGACAGCTCCAGAGTGCAGACGGCAGTGAATCATCATCAAATACCACAAGTAGCATCAGTTATCAGCAGCAGTCACAAACTGTAACGATACCGCAAACCATCCAGATTGCCCAGGCAGGTGATACTGTGCAGTTACAAGCAATGCCAATGGCAGCTCAGAGTGGATCAACTGTTGTGCAGTATCAGCAACAGCAGGTATATTGGGGCTTGTAAACAAACATACATAAAAATACATTAGAAACTGTTATTGATATATCTATTATTGCTATTTTCAGTGTTGACTTTATACACTTACTATAAACCAAAATTCCAGAACTTTCCTGGAATTTTTAAGGATTTTTTTCACAACTTCTAATAATTATTGCTGTAACACATAACTTTGTTCTTAATAACTTCCCGACACTTTATTCTATTAATAGGTCAGATAAAAAACATCATTTATAGACAAAACTAAAAAAATTGTTCAATATGTATATTTTGCTAAGTTTCAATGGATGCAAATGCAATAACAACCAAAAACAAGAAAATTATTTACAACAGAATTTCAGGCCTTTCTTATCTGCTGTCATGGTCTCACATCTATGAATATCCATGATATGCACTGATTAGTGAGCGAATCGCAATGTGCAAAATACCATTCACTGGCGAGGTATATGCTATATAATAGATATACAATGATTTTCTAGGCCTCAGCTCTGATTGGCTTTATTTTTTAAGGCGTGGGGTAAAGAGCTGTCCTTAGTGCCAACACAGTTGTTATTCTCATTTATCTTCTTTTAATTCCCTCCCCAAAAGTCCATTACTCATTAGCATCTAACATTTCCACTTCACAGGAAGGTCAACAATACATTTACACAACACCTGGTGATGTACAGGTATGTAGTTTAAAAATATTTTATAGTTAACTACATTCAGAAGCAAAAGACCATTTGCTTGTTGACCCTTTGAGTCCCAAACACAATAACTGATGTATTTGTAGATTCTCCCAACTTAATCCTATACTTTTCATATTAGCAGTTTGGGAGAATTTTGCCTTTCATATTCTGCAGCTAATTCCATTTGATCAATTCCTTATTTCTTATCACATTTTATTGTTTTGTTTGAGTTATGTAAGGAGAAATAAGATTTTAATAAATTGTTTGGGGATGAAAAAATTAATAAGTACATGAATTTAAATTGTTTAGGTGTATACACTACCAGGAAACCAGCAGCAGTACATCAGAACAGGACAGATTCCGCAGGGTGTAGTGATCAGTTCTCCTCCTGCAGGAATGACGCAGAATGCTCAGCAGATAGCTGAGGAAGCTTCTAGAAAGAGGGAGATGCGACTAATGAAAAACAGGTAACTCTTCAGTTTACTCTTGTGGAAATAGAAAATAAAGAGACAATTTTGAACCAATTTGCAACTGCTCAGGCCTGTTCACAGAGGGGATGTATTACTGATTAGAGGCATATGTATCCCCCTATAGAGTTGAGTGGACGTTTTTGTATTAGTCTTCATAAAAATTTGAAATCCTAAGTGGAAGCCCAAGAGAAGAACTTGAGAACAAGTCCATGTCAAGAAACAAAATTCACAATCACAAAAGCTACAAAAAAACGACACAGTTTTAATTGTGTTTCACAAGAAATGTGTGCAGCCTGTAACTCCCTAGAATGATTGTGCTTTCAGCCCCCAAAATATTTTGCACCCTTATTCAAAAAATCCTGCATACATGGCTTTTGTTGCACAGTTTTGTGGTTTTACTACTCTGACATTTTCATTTGATCGGAATACAACTTTCTTGGAAGCTGTCTAGATTAGTATCTTGACAAAATGCAAGTTACAAATATTTTCTAATTTATTCTTAGATTAGGTCAGTTTATCTGTACAGGAAATTTTGGTAAACTGTGATCTCAAAAATGCCAATTCTGATCTTTTTTTTAACACCCATTTGCAATAAAATGTACCATCTTGCAGTTTGTATATAATGTTATGAATTCAAAATACTGGTCAATATTTAGAGTTTGATTGTCATACACCAAAAACCAGTTGGGACGTTAAAAACAAACTACCAGATGCATGTATTACTACAGTTTGGTTTAAGTGTTAAAAATCTTGTTGAATTTGAACCTATTTTTTTAGCAAATACTTAGTATAGTGAGGTAAACAATGTTTTGAATGAGGATCATTAGGAGAACATAAAAAATGACAGGGTGTATGGCATAGTCACCAGCCAAGGACTAACTAGTATAAAAGATGGTTCTTTAGAATGAAACAATAGTAACTTAATAATTATAACAAGTCTGAGATAGGAGAACATCGTTTGGAAATCCAAGTTTTGGATTAAAACGAGTCTGATCTTCAGGTTGAACAATATTTTAACTTTCCTTTCTCGAACTTGTAATCATTATTCTGTATTTAAAAATGTCAGATTGATATGGTTTGTTACCTAAGTTTTGTCAAAATTAAACTTGTTTCAAATGTTGAAAATTGATTACTGCAAAAAAGCCTAAATTAGGAGGGCCCACACTGTCACCCCCATCTGCCTCCTCCTCCCCTACTTTGCTAGCCTTGTAAGCAGGAACAAAAGCACCAGAGGGAGTGACAGTAATTTAATACTGCCAGCTCTTGATATCAGTTGAAAAGGTGTATTATTTCAGCAATTTTTTTTTCATCCTTCTAAAGAAGTTGAATTGAAAATTTGATTCTTCACAGTATCTCACAATTAACTATAATCTGAAGCATTTCTTTTTGTATTTTCACAGGGAAGCTGCAAAAGAATGTCGGCGGAAAAAGAAGGAGTATGTGAAGTGTCTTGAAAATCGTGTTGCAGTTTTAGAGAATCAGAACAAAACCCTTATAGAAGAACTAAAAACACTGAAGGACCTCTACTGTCACAAATCGGAATGAGCAACTACAGTAGACTCCATTGCTATCTTCATTTAATTATTAGAAAAGAAGCTTCTTATTTATGTCGACTGCGTCATACATGCTGTACATACATTACAATTTATAACGAGTTTGTTTAATCCTTGATTTTGTAAGTATGATAGTTAACTAGAATAGTAGAAAGAAAAGAAATATTTCATAAATTTAAAAAGTATTGGTTGGTGTGCAGTGTTATTGATGCAATTAACAGCATGCATGATTAATAATTGTAAAAAGAGGATATGTTTTCCAGTTTTACTGAAATCACATTTATAGTGTAACTCAGTTTGAATTTTATTTGTAGACTTCATCTTTTTTCATGTCAGAATGTTTTTATGAACCTGTAAGGATAATGTACAAAAGAAAATAGAGAAAGAAAATATTGTGATTATCATATAGCAGACAGTTTGCTTGTTTTTGTCATTACAGTGCACAGACCTTGTATAGCCAGTGAGGTCTGCCAACAGGCTAGAAATCAAGCTTGCACTGGCATATACTGGTTTATGGGAGTATAATTATGTGCATTGCCTTAGCTTTAACCTTAAATAACTTAGCGCAATTCAGAATATGAAACTGCTGACAATAACAGATCATTTTTTCAGTCAGTTGCGCATACTTTGAATTATTGTTTAAAAGTGTGATATAAATTATACATCCCCTCGTTACAAAAAGAAAACCAGGAAATTGTTGAGAAATAAATTTGCTTTCCAGTCATTTATGAAAGAAAGCTATTTTTAGCCAAAGTTGTGTGGTAATGTCCTAAAGCACCTTTATTTGTTGATATTGAAGTGTTTTTTATTAGATAAAGTTAATTTTTACACTTCTACTTTAAATGCATAGCTAAGAAATAAGAGGTAAAATAAAAAGTTGCCCATCCTCCAAAGCAAGATATACAAGAGATTAATATAAAGTAATTCTTTTACAATCACCAATTTGTGTTTGAAATGAGAAGAATTTCTTTTTCTGTATTTTTAGCAAGTACCTGTAACGTTAGATAATTTCTTTCCATGTTTGTGCAAAATTGCTTGTATAATACTTCTTGTGATACATGTGTTGTAGCTTTTGCAAAGATCTCAAAAATAGCTGCAAAGTTTTTAGACAAAACAATTTTAATAACTGTTAAGAGAGGCTTTGACAGAGTCACTGTAAATAAACCTACTTTCATTTTATTGTGTCCAATTTGTCAATGGTTATAAATTTGCAAACACTAAGATCTCAAAAACCAGTGATCAATCTTCTTTAGTCATTCTAAACACAAACCACTGGCGGAGAAAACCAGTTATCACTGTAGAACAAAGGCTGAACTACGAGTTTCCTTGTCTAAGAAGTACTTTAACTCATCAGTGCAAAATTTTACTGAAGTTTTCAAACTGGGTTGCCATTGGTATTGAAATTTATTTGGACAGCTTAGCATTAGCAGAATAGAGTTAAACTAAAGTGTTTCAAATTTGCATCCATACTTTTGTTAATGCCATTTCGGAGAAAGTTATTTATTTAGAAATTTATTTAGCATTTATCAAGTTTTTGTATTTGAAGAGAATACATCAACTCCCCTGAATTTCACGCCTCCGCACTCGACAAAAACTTTTGTGTCATTCCGTGTGGAGACTGCCAACTCTTAAGGCTGGTTCACACTGTGACATAAGCATAAGCATAGTTATAAGCATAAGAATTCAATGTGTGAACCGAACCAAAATAAGCACAAGCATAAGAAAATGGAAAATTTTTCATTTTCTTATGCTTGTGCTTATGTCGTACAATTGCAAGTGTGAACCGGTCTCACATAAACATAAGATATATGTCTGCAGCTTTTCTGTCAGCGGAAAGATAAAATTAGAGCCTAGTCCTCCCTCGAACAAACTAACAAACATGGCGGTCATTTTGGTCCGCCATGTTGGATGAATAAGAAACGCATGCG
>JAODFW021248924.1:0-15310 GCA_027575235.2 Palythoa mutuki | reverse complement strand
ACTAAAATATATAGTGTATTTTAGTGAATCTAGACTAAACCTTTACCGTGTCACGCAACTTGCAAGTCTTTCTCATTTACAATAATATGAAATACACAGCAACAATTACGTAGTTTATGTACTCTTTTTTATATTTTTAGCCATAAATACATGAGAACAGTCTAAACAATGCCATTTCAAGATTGCACAATAACGCATCTTATACTGTGTGAATATTTAATACAATGTCGTGTCAATGCAGGCGAAAATTTTCTTCTGTAAATTCAAAGATCTCAGATTTAGATGTCTACTGTTAAAATTTAGGAAAATTAAATTTAATAACTTTGCTTTATTTGAAAACCTGATTCAGAGATTTCACATAATACTCACCTTTTGTCAATGCATTCCACATCAGTTTCAAACATACGTGTTTGGACAGTGTTTGCAGCATTTTGAATTTGATCCTTTAAGTTGTATTCACGTAATATGCACAGCATACATTTCACCGCAAAGAAATCTGTAAACGATAATAATATTTGTTCAAAGATGCCTTCCGCCAAACACTTTTTACTGATGTTACATATCCTAGCTGGAACACAGAAAACCACAAGGTCCACCCCTTGTGGCTATTTTATAAACGAAAGTTAGGCTCAATCAACGTTAGCACCTGCTTTTATTTTTAAAAAATAGTTTGACAAGCTAAAGAAAATAAATATATACACAACTCTGGAAGGAGAAATTTTGTAAAACTGAGTCATGTCCTGTGCATGACTGTACATATATGATTTAAAATAGATTATCAAAGATTTTTCCTGCAGCCCCTCCCCTCAAAATAATTTTTTGTAAGTTGGAAAGCAAAGCGTGAACGATGTCATGATCGGTTATCTTCCATGGTTTTACCTTGATTTTTGTAATGCATTCCACTTCAGTTTTAAGCAAATACAGTCACTGCAAGGTAGGATTCACGATGTTTGTAATTTTAAAAGTCGTTGATAGATAAATATTGCCGGAGTGGTGTCAAAATGCAGCGCTACCAACAGCTTGAATATTTAGGTTTTCAAGTCTGCTGATCAAGGTGAGACTTGTAAATCTGTTTCACTCGCTTCCCAGAGAACAACAGTGCAGCAGTGCTATGGCTGTATCAATGCTTAGATGAGCTTTTGATTTATACGGTTACAAACTTAGATATTTGAGCTCAAAAATATATAGTGAAAATGTACGATAGATGTGCAGTCCTGCATGAGCAGTAGATTCGAAAACCGTCTCTGTAACAACGCTTAGATGAGGTTTTGATTTATGCGGTTACAAACTGAGATATTTGAGCTTTTAAAAAAATATATAGTGAAAAAGTGCGATAGAGGTGCAGGCATGCATGAGAAAGGGATTAGAAAACCTTTTCTATTGCAGAGAAGAGCAAACAACTGGTGCGCGTGCAGTGAAGAGATGGTAAAAGAAAAATCGTTCATTTTTTCACCTGCTGCCGTATTAGTTAGTGTTTGCTACATATGGGCTAAAATTTGGACCTTATGGGGTTTTCATGAAACTACTTTTAACATAACATTTTAACCTAAACCTAAATTGTAGAAAAGTTTCCGTGTATGTTGTTATAATTTTATTGTTGTCACTGAGAACAATTTAAACGTCGTGTGACGTTGGATAAAAATGGTTTGAAATTCATCAAAATACACTAAATGTTTTAGGCTCTTGCAAAGCGGGAACTTGCGGGCCAAAATAGAAATTTCGACACATTAAAATAAGGATAATAAGCTTTCATTGTACAAAAGATTATGCCAAAAAACTATATACCCTGGGAGATCTGGATTTCTCAAAACTGCCTAAAATTCGCATCTTGTGAGGTCTCGGAAAATGATGAATTTTAAAGCTTCTAATTTATGTGTAACTTATATACTTTGTGAATTATTTTTAGATTCTTCGAAAGATTAAATGATGGAAAAGAACATACTACAAGTACAAGTCCAGGCGATTTTCCAATTTTCTGTACGAGCGCATTTAATATCCATGATTTTGTCTTGTTTACAATGTCTCCGGCGATGCTTCACGCTTGGATTTTGCTGTTTTTAACTTTTCGCGATTTCGTGAAAAATAAAAATCGCCCGAACCTTTTAAAGCTATTTTCGAAAATAGTTCACCAAAGGGGTCTTTTAGGCAAAATATAAAAAAACTGAAATTTTTCAACAGACGCACTTTTCTTGATAATTACAGACAGCCGCTCTTAAATAGCCGAATTTCTTTAGTACTTGCTTTCTTGCCATTGTACTCTAATGGTTTAACTTAAAAATGGAAACGTATTTTATGGCAATTAACATTGTTCTTTGAACAAGGCTCTTCAGCTGGCAATTGTTCACACTTCAGCCACAATTTCATCCTCAGGGCTGTATAGCTTTTTATACGGTTCAGGCCTTCAACGTTGAGCAAATGTTTGATTTTATAATTATAGCCCTGGAAATAGACCTTGATCAAATATTCCTGTCTGTTACTCTCTTAAGGATGAATAGCTACACAGCCCTTAGGTATTAATGGTAACAAAGTACCTCTGTCAAGTATACGAAAGACGTTGGTCAGAGCAAAGGCCTTTATATTTTAAAAAGCTTATTGTAACAACTTGCCAAGTTGGTATTGGTGTGTGTGAGTGCCAAATACGAATGCAAGGAAAGCCATGCTTGCACCAAGCTGCAACTCCAGCAAAGTATAAACTGCATGCTGTAAGTCCTATTCCTTTACCATCTACATATGACAGACAGTAGTTTGCAGTGTTGGCCTTGGGAAAACGTAATGCGCAGCCAAACGAATTTTATGCAAGCCTACATCAAAAAGAATACGAAAAAAAGATTGAAGAAAACAAACGACAACGGTTTGCCACTAAAATACCTCTTTCCACTGCAGGCTAGAATTACTTTGTACATTTTACACATATTTTTTGTTATTTCTAAGAGTCTTGCGTAATTTTCTTATTCAGCCTTTAAATATATAAAATTACTTGTAAATAGCATGAATCATCTTATTGTGAATTGGATATGAAGATCCTACTTGGCGTAGATCCGATATCGGATCTACATAATTTTATGAACCACAGGGAATGAGATCCAAAACACACATCTGTTTATTAATATTGTGTATCAACAATCAAAAGTGGTAGTAATACTTAAAGAAATGATGAATGAACATAAAGAAAACTATGTATTATGTGAGATTTAATCACACCACACAAATGTAATTGAATGTATGCCTGTAAATATTCTTGATGTTGTGTTTGATGAAGACTAAGTACACAGCATTATAAATGATGTAGTTTGTTAACTTTTTCATTGAAATTCTTTGATACAAGTTTTATAGTTTATACTACATTGAAAACAGTGATTGTTACTTTCATCCGCTATTAATATTATAATTTTCAAATAAACATATAACGCATGCAATGATTGGCAGAAAGTTTATAACTTCTATTTTTAAAAAACATAGTCCAATGTCCGTGCCATTGCAAGAGTAAAACAATTTAAACTTTGATAATAATGTGTTTTAATTTCTTTATGCAGGATATATTATCATATCATAAGCTAATACGTCTTAGTTTCTTTATGCAGGATATTTTATCATATCATAAGTTAATATAATGTCTTAGTTTCTTTATGCGGGATATTTCATCATTCCCCATTGATTATTTCTCCTTCTCTCAAACGTTCACTTATGTTTGTTTCTATAACTCTTTGGAAACAGAAAAATGTTGTCTATTTCTTATTTATAAATCCCCTAAAAGGAAATATCCCATTTATGTCATCGCTCGTGTAAAAGCGTAAGTAAGTAAGTAAGTAAGTAAGTAATACTCCAATCTTCGGTTTATCTTTGGCTTTTTGGCTCCGATATAAGTCGAAAAAGATTCGGTTTTCTCTCGAATGAATCACGAAGATATTTCGGGTTTGTTTCATGTATCTACAGTGAGTGCTACGGCGTTGGCTTGTGCAAACGATAATTACCGACAGGTTTTCGCCATTTTGTTGAATTTACATCGAGTGCAAGCTGAGAATTTTGAGCTGCGTCATTCTTTCTATAAGCTCAGTGTGTCGAATCTCGAGTGAAATTACACTCTGTTTTCTTGTTTGTAAGGTAAGGATATGTAAATTTTCAAGTTATTTTTTTTTCTGGGAACGTTAGTGCCATTTGACAACTGAGACTAGGTGATTCAAGCCTCTATTACATAAACATGTGACATTACACAACCATGCAAATTTATAAGAACGATGCTGAAATTTGAAAGCTGTACTTGAATGTTGAATAGCGTAATTCAAAATAAATTTGTAAACACAAATCAGGAAAGCAATGCAGTTGTCAAAGCATGTTAAACATGTAATGGCTAACGACTATAATGGCGCAGATGAATGTATACGTCAATGCCAGACATGAGATCGATACCCCCGAGCAAATGTTTGAAGCCATGGCCTCTGACGGAAGAGTGCCCTCCCTCAAAATCGTAATCTTTGAGTCAGTGGAAAGCCAAACAGAAGCCCACTTTCAGTCTGCTGTAAAACGTTGAATATTGAACAGAGGGTATTTGCGTTTGGCGAGCTCATGGCATTGGTTTGGGAAAGATTGCGACGCCAATCCCAGCTGCTCCATCGAATGTCTTCCCCGAACCTGTGGTCTTATGTAAGCACCAGAGAGGGTTTTTCTCAATCAAACATCGGACTGTTGTGCACACGAAAAGGACGCTGACACTAGAAGACCCCCTTCTGCAAGCTGCAGAACCAGATTAGCACTCTGGATTGTTCTCCTATCCAGAGGTTGGTTGCAAAAAAACTTTTTTCTGGCACTCCTCCATGATGCGCTATCTCGACTGCGGTACGCACAAGTTTGTCTTGGAACACACCACTCTGTGTGACAACGCTACTATGAAATATGCAGACCTTCTGGAGGGACAAGACGTCATGGCTGTCCCTGCATTAAGATATACGACAGTGTCGACCAGAGGATCAACAAAGATGAAACTAGGCAAGTGAGGTGAAGTGCACCCAATTCACCACAGCGCAGTGCTCATAACTGTCAGAGAAATTTAAGCTATTAGAGTTGACAAGGCAGAAGGCTGACCCGGCGTCCATCGCAAGATCGATGTGCTGAGCTAAAGATGCTAAGGTACCACGAAATTTTCGGCCAACGAGATTTTAACAGCCAACCAGGTAGCTGGATACTTTTCAAGACTTTTATCAAAGAAAACTTCAGCTCACAACGATGTTGATCTAGACTTCATTGAATCTGCTACCTGTGGGGAAACGATTCATGAGATTGTTTACGATGCAATCAGTGAGCTGTCCCTCAAGCATCCAGCAATCTGTTCACTGTGTGAACTGGCCTCAATGGGAAGCTTGGCACTTTTGCAGTGCCGGTGCTTAGGGACATGTGTACTCATTTAGGAATAGATGTTAGTAATATCAAGATTAAGCGGCGCCAACCTTACAGTATGTTGACAGAGTTCAGGCCCTTTGCAATACGTGCAGTTCAAAGCAGTGAATTTCCCTTTTTGGTTCTTTCAGTTTTTGTTGCTCGCAATTTGTACAACTATTCTCTACCATGTTCGAAGTAGGGCCCAGCATTGGTTTCTGCTAATGAAGGGGGAATAGGTAAATTTCACGTTATGTCGTCTATACGTGCATTTTATAACGATATTTGCCTAATATTTTTTTAGTATGATAAATGTCGATGAAAATAAGTGATATATCTCTATCAAGCTACTATGGCACCCTTTCTTGTGAGGCTACATGTGGGCCTTAAAGGAAGAAATCTAGAAGTGAAAAAAAGAGGGTTACTGATACATTTGAAATGTCTGTGATGAATACAAGTAGCATTCCGTTGTTGTGCAATGGTCTGTCTATTACCTTCTGTTAGGGAGCATTTATTTATATGAGAGGTAAGAAAGAGAGGCGAAAATTTGTAAATTTCTATAATTTTTTGGGTCCCCTCAGCTCAACAATTAAAAAATGTTAGCAGCCTCTCCGCCTCCCCCCCCCCTCCCAAAAAAATAAATAAATGAATAAATAGCAATCGAAAAACTGCTCTTTTAATGACGGAATATTGCTGTTAAACAATATAGATGTGAACACAATCCGCAGAGCACTTTAAGTCAAACCACACTTACGTTTTGTTTGTAAATTTATATACATACGAACATCACGCTTATGCAGAAAAACTTGGTTGTACATTTGATTATATTCAATATTCAGTGCAAGTATCAGAATAAAATCATTCTGTTGTATGGATACATATCTTGTTGCCGCTTCTATTTGCGCCTTTCAGTTAACAAAAAAATTATTGGCTGTCTCGCCCTGTATTACTACAATATATAAATAATTTGTAAATTACAATGCTTGCTCGCTATAATACACATCAAACACTGTCTTAGAAAGTTTTACAATAAGTATATTTCGATTTCCCCCCTCCCTTTTCAATGGCAAAAATTTCAGGTCCTCATTCCCTCTCCTCTCCCTCACCCCTACCCCTCTCCAAATTAATGAACCCTTCCCCAGTGCCCTGCAACCTAATCGCGCGGCTTTGTGTTTATCGCCGGTTTCAAAGTTCGTTATGTTTACCTGCTTTCGTTCTGTGCACGTTTAGCGATGGAAAGCTCTACACGATTCTAAATATCACCAACAATATGTGCGCTTGTACGTCCTGAAAGGCGGAAAATGATGCTTGAAGTAAATTTCTTCATAAGAAACATCAATTCAGGCCTGTAGATACTAGTTAAGACAAATATTGAAAATGTTGACTGCTCAAGATGGCGCTTCAAACTGCTCGACCAAAAACCTTCCCAATAACGATTTCCTGGTGAATTACTTTTCAGGTAAGCTTTTCTGGCACTTTCCTTGCTTAAATTGTGAAATTCGATGAGTTTGCCCTGTTTAATTCAACCGCTTACTTCCAAATAAGCGTGTGATTTTTTGGCGTGTTGACAGATTAGACCAGATAGATAACGAGATATTGTTGTTTTTGAGAGCTTCCGTTCTTAGCAAAGGTCAAGAGCCCCGCAGCGAATTTTATATCCCCAGTAAGCTCAGCATTCCTACTTTAGGAAAATATGAGTTTTTACTGGTTTGAAATTGTCCCGGGATAAGTTTTGCTCATTTGAAAAATACCGCCGACTGGCTGATTTCAAGCGAAGCAGATTTTTGTCAGATTCAGTATTGTCCGATAATCTTTATTCTTAAGAAAAAAGCTGATATTTGGGCTCAAATTACTCGTTAGGGCATCCGAAATAGGTTTATGAACGACAATTTGTGTTTAGTGTTGACGCGAAGTAAATATTTCAATATTTGCAACATACGGTATTTTACTGTGAAATTACGTGTTTTGCCGCTTCGCGGGGCCCTGACAAAAAGTCGTTATTTTTGGGACTTAGAACTAATTGCTGAAGAAAAAAACCCCACCACATTTCTTAGGATAGATTAGAGTATCTTTGGACAAAATATGAAGGATTTTGATTTTTCATCATGTGCCACCTCTTACTCGGTCGTAGTAAATATTCCCTCTTAATTTCTTTTTATTTTGGTTTTGCTTCATATAAAATTGTATGCTAATTAAGCAGAATGTAACAATGACGTCAGCAAAGACTTGCCTATAAAGATGGAGTTGTCCTGTGTTTGCAATGAAGCGAGTAACAGTCATTGACTCCACCTGGATGGGACACCAATTTGTCGCAGCCTGTAAGTCCCAGCAGAACCCGCGGGACCTTGTTGTTGGAAGGAGGAAAACTTACCACTGCCGCAACCACGCCACCGGTTTTCAAGAATAAAAACGTTTTTATAAATAGAAAAACGTGCGACTTTCAAGCAAATAACGATACACACAAGTTTTATCATTGCAGTTATTTAATTTTTAACCAACCAAATCTTGTACATTTTATCTAAACTATTTTGAAGCATTACGAAATGGCTTGACTGAGCCTGTTTTTACATCAGACACAGGAAGGGCAAAATTCTTCGTCAACATTTTGGTGACGACCTCTTACGTCAGACCACTTCATGACGTCACCCTTACCAAGTGCACACGAACTGCTCGTCCGGGATATCTCTTGAGAGGACAATACTCTGCTCCAAGTGTTGACACCCGCCATGCTGCCAACAAATGACTGATGTGCTTCAAAACCTCCACCATCTTTGTCTTGCTCTTGACCAAGAACGATAACCCCTCCTGCACGTATTTTATACCCCGTCTTCAGTCCACTGCCATGTTCCTTCATCACGCCATCTTTGTCAAAGGGCCCATGATCCGTTGGTACTCTGCCACGTACCGCAAATGTGGTGCCATTTGCCATCATTTTCAGAAACTGAAGTTTTCCTTTTAAGAAAAAAAACAAATATGGAAATAAAGTAACAATTATTGGTGGTTGAAGTCGTAGCAGATGTTTTTAGAAAACATAATTGTTTACCTTTAAACCACTTAAAAGTCCAAAAGAAAACTAAAATCGCACCTGGATTCACCATTGACAACTACTTGGAACTGCTTGTAATTAAAGATAAGCAGTTCATTGCCGATCACTGTATTTCCTTTGCTATAACTGAATGCCGTGCCTTCGTTTTTAGTGTCAGCGGTTTTCATCCAGAAGCAAACAGTGACAGCAGCAATAGGGCTGGTTATGACGTGTCGGAGAATGGTGTAGCTAGTTGTTCCACTTCTGGGGAATTCAAGACCTGTGGATTGAGGAAATTACACTGAATATTTTTTTATAAGAATGTGGTTTATAAGAATCATAAATAAGTTCAGGCTCAGTTTTGTTTTTCAGCACTTCTAAACTATTCAGTTTAGTGTGCGCGTTCCCACAATGAAGCTATTCTTCTGAAACCGAACTGAAATTATTCGTACAAAATTATCTCACAGTATTTTAGGCTGAAATTTAAAAATACATTAAGCATCACATTAAGCATTTTTGAGACTGAAATCAGTGCAAAGCTAACAATCATCAAGCTCACACGAAATTTTGTGACATCGCTTTATAAAAATATTAAGTGTTTTCATTACACCAAGCTTGTCTTTGAATGGTTAATTTGTGAGGGAATTAAGGACAAAGGAATAAATTAACAAGCGGGTGTTTCTAGTTAAACTACAACGTTCAATCATTTTGAGTAAAATTATAACCCCAGAAATGAAGTAAAGCTCCAGCTAAAGTTACCGAGAAAATTGAACATGCTAAACAATTAAACTGCTGTTTTCATTCAAACAGTAACTGCAGCGACAGAGCAATGCCGTAAAACAACTGCAAGCAACAAAAAAAAGATGAAAAAGAAACAGGAAAAAGAAACGGAACCTCTCAGAAGGAATTTCCTGGAATCTCTAACTGAAATATTCCTAATAAAATGAATTGGAACCAGTGATGATATACTTCAAATAGAGTTGCTAGTTTGGTAACTTTACTCACTAAATGTATTCGGATGAGTCATCAGTCGGTTGATTTCATTCTGGAGTTTTGTGATTCGCATCCCGCAGCTCGACAAATACATTTCATCTTGGGCTTTCAAGGGTTCAGTAGCCGCATTCATTGTACATGCAACAAGAACAAGGTAGATAAAACCTTCACTGAACATTATCGAAAACAGGCTTAAAATCTCGAAAGAGAGAGTTTATCAAATGGTGACTGAAAACCAAATTGCAATAATGACAATAATCCTATTCAGTGACCGCAAAATGCCTATAACTTTAGCACGAAATTTCTTGTCACTTTCCACGATGCTTTGCGCCTTTGTTTATTTGGTGTCTGAAGCGTGACGTGGTATATTGTCAGTTGTTGTCAAGATGGCGTCTTGTTCTTCAAATTCCGTATGCAATGCATCGGATTCTTTGGACATTGAAAACTTGATTCAACCCGAAGGAACTTTCAGGGTGAACGCTTATGGATCTTTTGTGGCCGAAGGCGAGGAAGAAAGCATGGAAAACCGAGAAACTAAACCAACTCGTGCTTCGGCGACTCAAACCGTGGTAATTAGTCACAAACTTATTATTTGCTCGAATGATTCAGCTTGCAACTATTTATCTGTTGTTGAATTGACAGTTTCACTATGTTACTTATTTTATGACTTTTTTTTAAAAAAAACCAAACGTGCAGTTGCAAAACAAAATGCAGCCAGAAGAAAAACATGCGAACGGTTGGTTGTCCCTGCAAGAAGGCAGACCAGAAGTGTGGCGCGGGATGCAGTTGTGGGACCGGCCACCTGAAATGCCAAAACGGAAAGGCCGAGATAATTCAACGTCAAAATGCACAAAACCTACCCCAGAGTGCTTTTGACAGGCATCGATAAGAGATTTCGCAGTCTGTTGAGGAAATCAAGGTTTGTATTATTTTGTATTATTATTATTTCGCACCTTGCACCAAACTCAGATTGTGTTTTTGCATGTGAACTCTAACAATGAATTTTGTCGTACTTCCAGAGGTTTATCAGCGAGATTTCCGATGAAAAGAAAGATGGCATTTTGTCGAGTTACTTTCAAAAGGAAAATGGAGTCTCGATTACGCCAAAAACCTTAATTGTAAACCTTGGGAACACCGACGATTACGTCCCGGAGCCATCACGTCAAATGAGCTGCCGGACTGGTGCATAAAGTTTGCGGTCATTGCATTGCGATGAAAAATCCAGAGGAGCAGAAGTGCTGCAAACTGAGAAACTGTATAACCTCCTACAAGTTGTTTGAAAACTTGTGCCTTGATAGAAATGTTCTAGAAACGGCAAAGCGAGATGCGACATTCGTGCTGACGAACTGGACTTTAGAATGAACAGTTTTCGGAAAGCTAGCTACAGGCAGACAATATATATTGTGGCGTTATGGACGTTTAGGGAAAGGAAATCGCAAAGTCTGCCCTTCATGTACTGTTAGGATGGTGCCCGATGGCAATTATATGGGTTTTCGTAGCTCTTAAATTTTTGTCTTATCAATCTTATCCAAAGGATGAACAGTTTCGAGGTTTTACGTCGGTTTTCTTATCAATTGACGTTGGAAGGGATTTCCAATTCATTTTCCCAATGAAGTTTGCTAGTGAACACAGTTATTTCACACAAATCTTCAATTTTCATTGCATTTGAGTCGCTTCTATAAAACGCGCGAATAAACCAAATCTTTTTTTTTTAAATGCTTCGGAAACAGTTTCTAAGAATGAATGTGATTGGATCGTGATGATTTTCGGGAGAATTGAGATCTTTATCAACATAATAAACTGCACGATTCGAGGAATATTTTGTTTTATAAAAGAAATATAAAATGGTTTCCGTGTTTACATAACCTGATGTAAACACTTTTGAGGTTTGGTTTCCTACGCTTATCTCGTGTTCTCCCAACCTCCCGCTTGTTTACATCAGGTTTTGTAAACACGGAAACCATTTTATATTTCTTAAATGTAAATAATGGGACGAAAGACTATTTTCAATTCGTTACGCATCACAATTCATGTCATTACAAAGCTATTTTTATTGATAATGTAAACACAATATTTGAATCTATCTCCAGAAAGTATAGCAGTTTCTAGATCAAAGGGGAAGTGCTTTCGTTTAATTCACACACGAGCTTCCGCAGAGACCACTCTTACTTCTCGGAAACGCCAACTTTCCATCACAGTGATATATTTTAAACAGTCAGCATATTGTATTTTTGGTCATATTGCAAATTTATGTATGTTGTTTTATTCGAAACAAAATGAATTGATGGCTTGGAGCTTCAAAACGGCTGTGGAATTCAGGAATCGTTTCATTGTATTTCACTGGCGTTCATCATTTTCTAAACAGGACTACACCGTGTTCAATCACTTTTGTTATTTCACCTGACATACCTGGTAAGAAAAAGGTTTCCGTAGCCGAGTGGCTTTTTACTTTGCTATTCAAAGGTGACTCGCATAAATTTGCCAGTGCATATTTTGGCGTGTTGCCGTGGGAACAATGATTCGCTCATATTTTATACCTTTTGCAAAGAATATGCATGCCGCCGTGATGGTGCTGGCAATGTGGCCGTATGTCACGAGTTCAGGGTGTCAAGTGACAAATAACTAGCAAAAAAATAGGAATGAAAATGCTGAAAAATAGGACAAAATAGGAAAAAATGGAATTTTTCAAAAAATAGGAAAAAATACGACACTTGACACCCTGCGAGTTAAATGTCACTTTTTTAAAAAACCATCAAATATGGCTGATATTAGTGAACAAGACTTGCCAGACAATGAAAAGATTCTGCTTTTATTTCTGGGCGACGAAGCCGTCTAAGAGCCGCTAATCGAATTACGTGGATAAAGCCTTAGATTTCTCGCCGCCAAACACAAGAAGCGCGTGCAAATATTACTGATATGTTGAATATCCTGCGCCCATGCAACCTCGTACCCAGGGTCCTTTAAAGATCCTTGGGAACTAGGTTGGCGCCCATGGTACACGTGACTAAAAGTGCTCAAAACGTCGCCACACACTGGTACTGGGGAAATTTGCTGATGCGAACTTTCACCAGTGACACTTAGCTCAGCTGATAGCTCTAGTGTGTGCCGGAGCTTCATGCAAGTCATGCCAATTAACGTATGACGAAAGTGTGCCATGTTTACCATGTAAAAATTCCTCGATTTCGATTGGCTAAGAGCAGTGCTGTTTTTAGAAAACACAGTGCAGAAAAAAAGGAAATACGGTGCAGAAAAAAGAAAGTTCGGTGCAGAAATCAAAGGGCTGCTTGTGAGCCATCTCATCCGTGGATTAAGTCATTCAATAATTTCGTTAAAGACGCAATGTCGAAAAAACTGCCAAGGTCCGCTTCCGCAATCCATCTACATTGGCAATAACGACTACAATTACGACTACTATTGCGACTACGACTACAATAACGACTTCGATTAAGACTACGGCCACAATTACGATCACAACTACGATTACAACTACGACTGCGATTACGACTACAATTACGATTATAATTACCACTACAACTACAATTACAATTACGGCTACGATTACGATGACGACTACAACTACATTTACGATTACGGCTACGATTACGGCTACTACTACGATTCAATTGGTTACGCATCACAATTCATAGGTACCTGTCATTATAAAGCTTTTTTATTGTTAATGTCTGCACAATATTTGAATCTATATCCTTACGTTTAATTCACACACGAGCTTCGGCAGAGACCACTCTTACTTCTCGGAAACGACACCACTCCGTCACAGTGATATATTTTAAACAGGCAGCAGTTTTTTCGATATTTTGTAAATTTACAAAATTTGATTCGCAAAAAAAATGAATTGCTGGCTTGGAGCTTCATAACGGCTGTGAAATTCAGGAATCGTTTCATTTGTATTTCACTTTGAAAGACAGTTACATAGAAGATTAAATATAAGACGATGACTCTGAGAATCCATTGAATTCAGTTGAAAAACATACATTATGCACCACTAACTATATATATTGTCTTAGAGAAAATAGCAAAAAATGATATAATCTGTAGATTTAATTTTCCTTTTTATAACTGTGCCAAGACAAAAATAGATTTCCTGAGCAATCTGTGTTTTTAAAAACAGAAAGCAACAAGAACAAGGTAAATAAAACCGTTACTGAACATTGTAGAAAATCAATAATAATAATAACAATAATAATAATAATAATAATAATGATAATAATAATAATAACAATGATAATAATAATGATAATAATAATAAAGGTTTATTACAGTCTATCCCACAACTAAAGGCTCTTCACCTGCAATAATTACAATATCTAACTAATAATTACATTCTTAAGATTAATAAGTTTAAAATTTACTAATAAGTAATAATACTATTCTAGATTATTTAATTATGATTATAATATCTAACTAATTGTTACATTTTTAGAATAAATAAGTTAATATAAGATAATGATAAACTAGCATGAGTTAGAAGCGCGCGATTTAAGTATTGTCTTACATGATTTACAAAATTGTTTAAAATCGGTACAGTTCCTAGTGTCAGGAGGAAGAATATTAAAAAGAGTAGCGGCAGAGTGTTGAAAAGTTCCTGGAGTTAGTGTAGTAACTAATTTTACTGGCGCTATGTTAGATCGGAGGTTTCTGACAGGTTTACTGATTACTAGTTGCAAGTAGGAGGGCCAGTTATCATTATAGAGAGAGTGACTTATGAACTGTTTTTAGTAGCGAGATGTCCTGTGTTCTTTGATAGGCAACCAGCCTAAGTCCAAACGAGCTTAAAATCTCGGAAGAAAATGAACAGATTCGGAGAATTTTTCAAAAGGTCACTAAAAACCAAATTGCAATAATGACAATAATACTATTCAGTGACCGCAAAATGCCTACGGCTTCAGCACGAAATTTCTTGTTAATGTAAATAATAGGAAGAAAGACGAGTTTCAATAGACCCATTGCACGCTTAGCGTTACACAAGGAAATGTTTGATTTATTCAAAAAAGGAATTTACTTTTATCAAGTTCGTCACATTTTTTAGTAAAACTGTCACTTCACATTTCTTTGCTCCCGGTTTTGTCTAAAGTGTGTGAAAAGATCGCGTTTAATCAACTTACATCCCACCGTACTTGGTCACTAATGAACGCCTTTCAACAAAGCAAAGTGGAAATAAAAAATGGCACTCGACTGAAACATCTTTAATTCATTCTACAGATTCTATATTCAAAGCAGTGGACCAGAAAAAAATAACTGCTGCTGTTTTGCTCGATATGAGTAAGGCGTTTGACAGCATAAATCACTCTATACTACTAAGTAAACTTCAGGACATTGGTGTTTCACCTTCTAGTATCTCTTGGTTTGAGAATTATCTGTCGCAGAGACTCCAAGTGGTGCGTATCAATTCGACGCTGTCTGATAAATTACCTGTGGTGAGCGGTGTTCCTCAAGGCAGCATCCTCGGTCCTGTTTTGTTTAGCATATATATAAACGATCTCCCGACAATTAGCAAATTTTGTTCTTCAGCATGTTACGTCGATGATACTAAACTCCTACTTTCCTTTTATGTCAAAGATTCTAACTCTGCTACTGCTAAGATAAATAGTGACCTTATAAGAATTCGTAATTGGTGCTTTGACAATTGCTTGCTACTTAATCCCGACAAAACAAAATTGATGGTCTTCGGTACTCGCCAGATGCTCA
This sequence comes from Palythoa mutuki, assembly GCA_027575235.2. Lineage (NCBI taxonomy): Eukaryota > Metazoa > Cnidaria > Anthozoa > Zoantharia > Sphenopidae > Palythoa > Palythoa mutuki. The sequence continues at coordinate 213 of JAODFW021248924.1, read as the reverse complement.
GCAAACTCCCTACATTTAAATTGTCTTTATTGGGAAAAGATTTAATGCCCGCTGAATCTATTAAAGACTTAGGTGTTACCTTTGACCCAAACCTTAATTTTGATAAGCATATCGTAACCACAGTATCTTCCTGTACGTCAATTTTATCGCAGATTAACCGTATTAAGCACATTTTTAGTAAGGATCTACTAATAACAATTATCAACGCCCTTG
>JAODFW021247983.1:0-15312 GCA_027575235.2 Palythoa mutuki | reverse complement strand
ATGGCTTGACACTTATAAAAAATTATAAATCAAGTTTGGGCGGGATTCCATGCCGCCGTTGTACTCAATTACCCAGAATGCATTTGGGTCACGAGTAAGTAAATAACGTATAAGCAAAACTTGTTGCAAATCCATGGCCTGAACTCGGCCTGCAGAGCAAGAAAATTTTTTTTTTGCATATCAGCTCCGAGGGATTGAATAAAACTTTGCTAGGATTTCAAAGTTTTTGACTGAAGAAGGCATTTTTTCAAAAATATTGAAGACAAAACTGTGTGTTATTGGCGTTGTACCTGAACAAAAAAAATGAGCACTTCTAGTTTTGCTTCAAAATAAAAGAAAAAATTCGAGCGAAATCGTGTCTTTTCGTCGGCCTATGACATTTAGAAGTTTGAGCAAGTTACCAGTAAACATTTTCACCGGCTTATTATAGCGGTTTAAATTAAGTGAAGAAGGTTACACTTTTTTGGAGTCATCGGTCACGGGTGTCCGATAAATGCACGTGGTAATGTTAAAGGGTTAAGTTCGTATCGTAGCGTCACAGTATTTATATCGTGTTCTTGTAAAAACAATTCTTTTATTATATAGACCACTCTCCAATTATAGAGACCACATCCTGCCACTCGGATAAATAGGTACTTGGGCACACGTAAATATATGACAAGGTTGGGCGTGTTAATATAACTTTTCAGCCAATCAGCAATTTTCTTGGGTTACTATAACAACTCGCGTCTTTAGCCTTCCAATAGGCACTTTGTAGGATTTGGTCACGTGGTACAAAATGCGCCAAACTGGCTGGGACGCAAAAGAACGTGCTAGACTCCAAGGCAAAACACAATTAACAAAAACAGTGTAACTTTTCTTTGTTTTTTACATTATCACATTCTTTATTTTGCGTCCCAGTATAGTGTTTTTTCTTACCATGTAACCAAGTCCTGCAAAAGACCTATTAGCCGTCGCTTCAAGTCGCGTAGGAAAGATGTACCATTTTTTAGCTTTTGCAGGAAACCTGTTAGCCTCCTCGCAGACGTTTTTTGTGTCAGTCCTTCCCAGTTCCCTCCCCCACTTCAGGCCAAAAAAGTTGTTTTTAAAGCATGTTTAGTTCTTGAGCTATGTAAAATCAAAACTCATCACTGGAAATAAACTGATGGTGTGACGAGCCTTTTTTTTCGAATGCACTTTTCTCAATACAACTTTTGCAGTGAACCAAACACATCTATAAAACAAGATTCCAACTGAAACAAGTCTTGTTCCATTGTTGCGAAATTTGGCACAACGGTGGTGTCATTTTTTGATCTTTGAAATGGTGCCAGGAAATGTTGATTCACACGGCATAGGATTCTTATATATCAGATGATTTATTAGTAAACTTTTTCGCAAGTTGCAAATTTCCAGAATCTGCAGTAAAACGTGAGTGAGAAAGTCTATCAAAAATCGCTGGCACCGTTTTGGCAATTAAGCTGTGAAGAGGAAGGAATGATAACATAGGATAGTTTAGCTCACAAACAAACAGACTTAGAACTTCGCGAAGAGAAAAAATTGATCACAAAGAAAGCGCTCAATGTCGCTAATAAAAAAAAATTGATTTAAACCATCTTTTAGAGAGTTTAATTAGCTTTCCAGTGATATCTAGGTTTTGGGGTATCCGATACATAGTAACGGAGTTTCAGATTGATAAGTGAAAACGTCTTTCAAACTGTAGCGTAACATAAGTCAAATCGCATCCTTCGATTTTGAGATTCTGATATAGCAGCTCATATCGGGGATCATATTCACTATATTATGCAAGTTTTCCTCAATTTTATCGGTGGCAGTGGCACTCAAAAATGGAAATAGAAAGATAAGAGCGAAGAAAATCAATTTTTAAAAGCGGCGGCAAAAATAGCGTCGAGTTATCCGCGGTCTATCTGATTACAGTCCTGTAGTTTGCCGATAGGAAAACGGATTAAAATGGTTTCTTTGACTTTATCAAGCCATTTTTTTAAAAAAAACTAGTGTGCATTTACTTTCGCAAATCAAAAAGAAATAAAGAAAGTCTTGCAACCAATCAATATACCAAGTGATTTGATATATTTTAGTAGCTTTCTTACGTTTCAGCAAATCCAAATAGTTTTTGCTAGATGGCAAAACATGCAATCAGAACTATTTTGCGATAAAATAATATCGATAAAGTGAAAAATACGTGTAAAACGCTATACTTATAAATATTGGTGCTGTGTCCAGTAATTCAGTCTTATATTTTCTATTACGCTTTGAGGTTTTGAAATAGCCAACTCAATGTGGACGAGTTCAATACTAGGAACCTATATTTTAAGTTCAACAATATCGTATTTTTACATTATAACGCCACTAGACTGATGTTTGTTGTTTTCGTAATGCGGTCTACAAATGTATAAAAGCTTATTAAAATAATCTTAGTGTTGTTTTGTTTTTAAAGGGTGCGCGAAGTACAAACATAACCCGCGTCTACAGCAGTATACGGTTTTAATAAATCTAAAAAAGTAAAATTTCTCGCCATTTTAGATTTAAAAACTGACTTGTTTGCTTGTCCGTTTACTCAAAAGTTGAAGCGAATCTTATATTTAGATTTTTGAGCGGATAAATCCTGCGTTTTGGTAAACCGTATTGCAATTTCCAATGCAAACTGCCTTTCATAATATTGATAAACCGTTTTATCGCATGGCAGATTAATGTACGATTTTATCACTGACTTGCAGGTTAAATCAAATATTTTTATAATTTTTAAAAAGCTTTTATTAAGAACATCAGTTTTCCTCTCTTTTTCTTTCGCATTTTTTTAAAATGTTTTTTCATGAAGTTTTGAACCGTGATACATTGGCCAAAGAAACTTTTTAAGATTTTAATGTGTTTCTAATCAAGTTTCCATGTTTAACTGAATCCAGATTTATAAGATTGTCGTGTTCAATAGTTTTGGTTATTTTTGTTACTAAAGTACAATTCAGTTTGAGCCGAGAAAAATCTTTCAGTTTACTAAAAAGGAATTGTTCTTTGCGCGACATAGAAACTATCTTCTTTTTTAAACTTATTTAAAAAATAATACTCCTAATTTATCATGAAAGATGAGATATTTTTCCTAATCCTTTTGACGAATTTCTATTTGGCAAATTTCTATTTGCCCTATATTTTCCCCTAAGTGGTTTTCAATCACAATACACAATCTATTTCCAATATCGAAAAAATCCATTTGAATCTGAGTGTATAACTTTAATTGGGCAATTCTTCTCAAACAATATTCATTGATTCAACAAAGGTGAACTTTTGTTTATCGACTTTGCTGTATAGAGCGAATCAGTTCATTATAAATTCAGGTGCGTCAGTGTTTTCACTGTTTTGATGTGTTTGTACACGAGGCACAGAAACAAAGAAATTACGAGTTTTTCTGTGTAAAGATAATATGATACAGTCAAAGCAAATAATCTGTGGTCCTGTTTTGCATATAAGTGCAGATTGTAAATATATTTATTTTAGTAGCTAGTACCTTATTTATGACCGTTTACTGAAGTGTTTTCTAAGACATGACTGAAAAATGACTCAAAAGCCAATATATAAATGCAGGGAAATCAACAACAAATATAAGTAATATTCAATACCCTGTTTTTTAGGATAAACCTTGAAATTAACATATTTTTAATCGCTGAGTGAACAACTCCGCTTTAAACTGCTATTTTTCGAATCGAGTTTGGATTTAAAACATCTTTTTAGAGATCAACAGACCTGCCAACTCGCCCGGTTTTGCCGGGAGATTCCTGTTTTTTTTTCTCTTTTCTTCTGACTTCCCGGCAAAGACCTGAAATCTCCCGGTTTTTTTTTTTTTTTCAAGATTCAGACAAGAAACGAAAAAAAGGTTAAATTCTTTTTCGTCGATCGCATGATGCAGGCTCGTTCCTTCCATCGCACGCGGAATTTATTTCATCCAGTGTGTTATCTATGTAAGTTTAATTTCTGAGTATACTCTGTTGATAAAGCGTTGTTCTAAATCTTTTACGTTTGACTCCAAGGTTGTCTGCGAGGAATATGTTCGAAATGAGGCAATTTATAAAATCTCCCAGCTCTGATCTGAGAGGTGGCTTGTCTATCAACTACTAAGCGAAACTAGGAACAAACTTTTTTTTTAGAAAACGCAATAATATATGCCCTGGAATGGAGTTTGTTTGCAGTTACATAACCGAGTCCGTGTGAAAGATATCGCTGTAATGTTTAATTTATGGCGGCTTGCTAAACGTGAAAAACTGCTATTTATAATATAGGTACTTGACTCATTCAGCTCTTACAATCCGGCTCATCGTAATTAAAAAATTTGACAAGGTCGAACGAATATTAAAAAAATCTTTACTTAGCGAGTTAGTGTGAGAAAGCAATATTGCCTTTTCATAGCAATTGTCAACGAGACGATAGAATGTTAAGAGCAAATTTACAATAGCCATTTATTGAATAAATGCGTTAAGGCCGATCCGGACAATATATGTTTTTTATTATTTTTGATTCGGTATTTTCAAATTTGGTAGTTTCCTTTTCCGCCATCTTATTTTAAAAGGCTAGTGTGTTTTTTTAAATCGGCGCAAGATGTAGATGATATAAATAATATCTAGCTTGATCTGTCAGGAATTTGATACGGATTCAATAAAGGGAAAATTTTAAATTGTATATAATTGTCCAGTTTGGCACAATAAAGCACCTTCAAAAAGACAAGTTTCAATGTTTTTCTTCGTCATTTGCATCTTAATTATTTTGCGAAATCATTCCATTTCTTTCGTTCAAGCTTCGCAACTTAAATGTGGTGTACTTTGCTCGGTTGGCGGTCTTGCGGAAAGAAATAGAACTCGCGAAAGGTTGCTGCACTTGTCAACACATGTATTAGATATTTAGCTTTCGCGGCAGGCTTTGAAAATATCGCTTTCATCTCTCCGGAAAACCTCTCAATGTTAGCTGAAACAGCTTGCATTTTGTACTAAACAGATAAACGCTGTCTGTCATCGCTTACGAGCTGCAAGATGCCCTTCCATTTATTGAAAGATCAATGGCTGTAATAAGATCTTTTCAATGACGCGATTCGACTTGAAAGTCTGGTTTACAACACGAATGCGTTGAGTTGTGAAAAAACTGATGTCTTCACGACCTACATGATTTCCAAGGGAACGCAGAGAGATATCTTTGCGGCTTCCTCTTTCCCATCCGCAAGATCAATAAAGAAAATATTTCGAAGCAGCTGTGTTTTATAAACAACCCCATTTTATCATCTGTCAATTATTCATGCGTCCGCAGAAACCGCAGGAAGTTATTTCGTTCTGCTTGAATGCGCCCTTTCACACGCAGGCAGATTTTGTGGTTTTGCGGCAGTCACTTCACACCGCGATGACAACAAAACATTCCTTGTCTGTCTCTTATTGTACTCTTTTCTTAATTTAATACGTCACACTCCAGTAGCCAGCAGCTTTTCACTGTGGTCTTTTGTTTTCGGTTGTTCAATATTTGAAGAGTCGCCTCGCCAAATATGCTTTTAAAAATTTTAAATCATGGTTTGTTTTCTTGCGGCTTTAGCGCATAAGAGACACCGCTTTTAAATGAAACAGATCAAATTTCCAGCTTCTTTTTGCGAATAATTGGTCGCGTTTTGTCTTTTCTCACTTTCAAAAAATACCGCTTGCGGATTTTTCAATCAAGAACAAAAATAACCGCACATTTTACTCAATATTTTTTTTTCGTTGCCATTTTTGCATAAGAAGTCGTCTGCTTCGAGTACAAATAAATTTACGAAAGGTAGCCATCTTTCCTCATAACATCTGACACACAATTAATTAAACGCCGAAAACCGATTGAAACAAGATTTGCGGCATCGAATTTTTCCTGTTTTGTCAAAAGTAAACTGTAGTTTCGACAGAGCTGGCGAAGCAAAGTTGTGGTTTTATGAGCGACACATGTTCTTAAACCACAGTATTTTTAATCTCGCAATTTATCGTCGCCATTAACCGCGGAAGCTACTTTTGGTTGCTAGAAGTTTGTGCATCATTAGAAGATCATCATAGCACGAATTATTTATAATAAAACGTTGATGTAGGTAAAAATACGTGAGTGTGAAATTCTACCCCTTTTTAAAAAACGCCAAAACAGTTTTCGATGACTCGTTCATGAGATTGTGAATTGGCAAAACATCTCCATTGTCAACAATAATAACCATTCATTGAAAATTCGCATTAAGAAGTAAAAAAAATCCGTCATCGGGAGAGTTGACATAATTTGTCAATTCGCGAAAAACAAACGTCTTAAAATCTTTTTGTGGCCACATTAAAATTCAAGCGATTGAAAGCGGACAAGTGAAACACAAATACAGATGGCAAAGAACGGCAAAATGGTGCAACTTAAGTGCTGTCAAACTTAATTGCACTGCCCTCACCATATTTGCCTTTATAACAGACAAAAAAAACATATCTAAGAAAATTCAATACATCAGCGCATATAGAATTCAAGCACGTGTCATTTCTATAAACATTGGCTTCTGTGCCCAAATTGGTCAATTGTTATTTCGTCGGTTTGGAAATATTAGTGCTACCAAACCTATTGAGAAGCTCGACCAATCAGCTATCAGCTTGCTTGCTATGTGTTCCTTTCCCCCACGTGACATCGCTGTTTTTGATTATAATTTCCAAGTCATTAGTGCGATTAGACTTAGTAATTTACGTAATTATACCGACACTAATTAGCAACACTCAGGGCCCGATTATTGTGTTAATTAAGGCTTTATCTTTGAAAAATCGATGTGTCCACTACGAGACGCTTCGGCGCCGAAATAGAATATATTAATGTATGTCTTTGGGGATAATTTATTCCTTAACGAACCAACAAATCCGCTTTCGCCCTCACATCAATTTGTTGATAACAAAATCAAATATTTTATGAAGCAGCCCAACGGGTTCACACATTAAAATTACAACTTGTGAAAATAATTTGTTCTAAAAATCTTCCATTGCGAGGCGGAAGGCATGTATTAAAAAAACACTCTCCGACTCGCCGGCAGACGAACAGATATTATGGCGCTTCGATCTGGTGAAAGGGTTTTTGAATATCGCAAAGGAAAAGACCGTTCACGAAATTTAGGACCGCTAAAATATTTTGAACATGTTTTTTTTTCTCTTCGTACCACGAAGTGCTAACAATTTGCAGAACAACTTCTCGCACGATTGATTTTGTTTAGTTTGGCGATATTGTGAACCAATTTACAAAGCATTCGTTTGATAAAGCAAGTGGAAGGAGGGGCTTAGCTTTGTCAACACTATACCACGTTACTTTGATTGACAGGTGAAGCAGCTCGTTAAAGTTTGAGTGACATACTTGATCTCATTATGAGAAAAGAATGCAGGTGCTATAGTTGTTTTTTCGCACGCTCTTCATGATGATTGGGCCTTGTTTACCCCACAAGAGGACACCACGTGGGATATTTTAGTGAGTGGCGTAATGTTGGTCATGTTTGATTGGTTTTGACTAGATAGCCAATAAATATAGATTAAACACTGGTCGGTGACTTGCCATATATGGATGGCCCCAAGGGTGTTATGGTGTTACAGTGGAAGGACCGCGTGCCACATTTAGCCGTGTCACTTGGCTGTGTCGATTTCAAGGCAGATATTTGCTCACGACTCGCAAACGGATTTTCGCGAAATACTCACAATTCTCGACGCCGATTGAAACAGGAACTTTTGGAAAGCTAGTTTGGAAAGTTGTTTGAAAATCATACCTTGAGCTGATTGAAGGACCGCTTTATAGTGAGAACGCTTGTGTGTAAGTTGGATTTAGCGGGAGAGACGGTTAGTACAGAGAAATATGGTTGAGTACTTCTGACTGTCCGGTCTTAAGCAGCCCTTGACGGCTTTGTGGAGCATTTGGCACAAATTTAATTCTCGTTTGCTCATCTCTGTTCATAGTGCTGTACGGGTCGTCGAACACGATGTATCAGAGTCGCCATACGGTAAGAAATAAGCACAAGAGAGTTGTGTCGAAATGTTTTCTCCATTGAAAGACACAGTAATGTGACACCTAAAGCTTCGTGGCGGTTGAATTTAGACATCGTCAAATATTACCTTTGTATTCTCGTTTTAGACGCCGCACCAACCTTCAGGACAGCCTTTTAAATTCACAGTGGCAGACTCATGCGATCGTATCAAGGAAGAATTTAATTTTCTTCAAGCACAGTATCACAAGTAAGATTAAAAATTGCTTTTATTTTTGGTTTGGTACCATTGAAATGTTTCATATTCACTGCATGACTTCACACGAGTTCAAAACACGAACAGGTTTTTCGTTGTATGCAGTCGCGATTAGAAGTCAGCTCGGACGAAAAATAAATTTGTTCTCGTTTGAAAAGAATTGTTAAATTATCTTCCTTGTGCTTAACTGGGATTTCATTCAAGTTGCGATATACCATTGAGGTCATGCAAAGTGAATCTTATCGTTGGCTTTCAACACAATATTTACATTATCGTGTGTTTTCACATTTTAGTTTAAAGTTAGAATGTGAAAAGTTGGCAACAGAAAAAACGGAGATGCAACGCCACTATGTGATGGTAAGTTTTTAGTTGAAGTGATAATTTATAGCGTCAAAAATTACAGTAAATAATCGACTTTAAAAGCATTGCTAAATTTTCTTATGCTTTGCATCAGGGCAGATTGAGTATGTGTGTGTATTGTCAAGAAAATATAGCTTAACTGTCTTGAATGGCGTTATTGTTTGAGAAGCAGAATTTGTGTTTTGAGCAGTCATATACTTGCTTGTTTACTCAATTGTGACGTTTGTGAGGATTTGGGTTTAAAGTTGTGAATTCCTTCTAGCAGTTTAGTCGCCTGATAACAAATTACTCGGGCACTAATAGTCCGTATGAAATTTTTGCCCGCGGCCTTTGCTTTTTAATTGTGTAATAATGGAGCGAGTCTTCTGTAATTAATTTGCAATTGATAGTGGAGTTGTATTTATGGAAGAAAATTCAGTTGACGTTTAATACATTTAATCCTCGAAATCGCCAAGATCTGAAGTTATTGGAATCTATTGTGTCTCAAGAGATGCTCGTAAGTTTATTTTTGGTGAAGAGATTTGGATCATATTCTAAAATTGTCAGCAGTTATAGTGTTTGGCGCGAAGTTGTGATCGCATTATCTCCTCTTGTGTTGTTGAAGGCAAACAGTCACCCCGCAGTTAAACGGTTTCCGACCTCACACCTCACAGCTCTTCTGTCTTTCCGTTTCTTCACAGTACTACGAGATGTCATATGGCTTAAATGTTGAAATGCATAAACAGGTGAGGCCTTATCGGCGAAAGCCAATACCCCCCTTTTGAGTGGTTAATTTTTTTGTTGAAACTTCCTGAGTTGGTATGAGTGCGATCATAAGGTCGGCACTTTTTTTTAGCGCTTGATACGTGCCTGCAAAAATCCTGCTGTTGATGGATGGGGTTACTGAATGAGGGAGCGGGGTCAAATTGTTCGTGGAAAGTCTACTGTCATTTGATCATCCCTCTTTAAACACGAAAAACGGAAATCGTGAGTGTTGTGTATGTGCGCGTTCTCTTTGTCTACCTCCACTGTAAGGATTAACTTTGTGGCGTCATTCGAAGTTCAACAAAAGTTTTAAATTACTCCTTGTGTAAACGAGATTTGACAGGTTTTAATAGTTTACATTTTTCCCTTTCCGAAATGCAAATTGTCTGTACACAATACTTTAGGAACCGCAAATAAAAAGCTTTTTGACTTGCCTATTTTAATATGAAAACTGCCTGTGGATTAAGCGTGCTTTAATGACAATTAGACTTATTCTCGCTTGAATACACAACAGCCTCACAGTAAAGTAGAAGTTATCTTGACGTGTTAAGGAAATCCGAGTTCATTGAAGCTTTTGTAATCCATTGACCTTGATCAAACCAAAGTTTAGTCCTTATATTTGCCTTATCACTTTGAGCTTTATCTAAAGTTGGTTCTACAAGAATCTTCAAGATTGTTTATGCAAATAATCGCTTCCGTCGCGCCCTCTCTGTAGACTTAATAGAGAATTTTTAAGTGGCTTTCACGGTCTTGTGCCTGTCTGTGTCATTTCGGATTACAGAATCGTTGTAATGGCTTGGTGTTAATTGACGACAGCAAAAAGGAAATATACAAGACTTTTAGGTCATAAACCACATTTGTGGTTTTTTTGAGCAAAATTTGATTTCACTCTTGATATTTTAATTCAGGAAATCTTATTCAGGAAATCACGACTTCTTCAGAAATGAAAAAAGATATAAAATATTTTGTTTTTTTATCTTGAGACTTCTTTCAGCTTCAGCTTTTCATCTTAGGTAATAAAGTATGTCACCAATGTGTTTTTTTGGGAGGGAGGAGACGCCAAGATTTTAACTTGTAATTGATGAATTGCAGTAAAGCTAATAAATTTTAAGGCTTGTTGTATACAGCTGCTCCAAATGACTTCAATAAGATGAAGAAGAAAACAAGCTATGTTCACAAAGACGCACAGCTTGTGTCTCTTACCATTGTCACAAGCACTGAAAATCAAAATCTGAAAAAAACTGGGAAAAGGCAGTAAATGAAATTGTTTTTAACAAAGTGTGGTAAAAATTGGAAAAAAAATTGGAAAAAACATTTGGATTTTTTTTGCTGGACTTCTGACAAAAACATCCACTTATTCCAGCTATAATATTACTTCTAGAGATGTTGGCATTCTAAACTTAAAGAGCAGTCCCAATGTAAAGACCAAAATTCGAGTCTTGAAAATAAAGGAAATGTTCTTGAAATTGTCCCGAAGAAGTTTTTTGGAATTTTGTTAGATATATATGAATGATCGAGAAAGAATAGATGTACATTAATATTATTTATATATTTTTCAAAACTAAATTTTAGTTTCTCAAAATAATCAACATTAACTGACCACTCTAATAACTTGTTTGATGCACAAGGAAAAAATTGTATGTGGTAACAATATGAAATGGTATAGTTTAACACAGCATTACCCATGACTTGTCCCTCGATCGCTGCACATGGGGTGTGTTCAATTCTATAAGTCATAGCCAGCAGTAAGGTCTTCACTTTTCTAACTGTCATGCATGTTATTAAGACAATACCACAGTATTACACATGTGCATTCTTCTATTGAGTGTCAGAAGAAATCTAGTCACTCTCTATTGCATTTGCCGTGATCTGATTAGCTGCTGTACTTGGTAACTATCAGGTGATAGTGCCAGTGAGATCCAATATATATAGTATCTACAGTTTTCAATTTTCTCTTGGTTTTGAAAACAACTTAAAGCTTCCAAATGACAAATACAATCAATTCCAGAAATAACAAGGTGGCAACAAAATAAAGTGTAAAAATTTTTGAAGGTAAAAAAATCAATTTGAATGATTAATTTAACAAGTTTCACTCGACAGACTGCCAAGCGTACAAACACATGAAAACATTTTATCATCAACATTAATTGTTAGAATAAATTAAAACTTCATTTTATATCAAAATACTATAATTGTTATTATCTTTGAGGCTTTTACGTGTATTCATGTTAGAATTAAAATTGTTAAAAACTTTATGGTTTTCCCCTATATGGTAAAAACTTTACGATTCGGCCGCACTTGTGGTGCCTGATGAAGGCCACCACAAGTGTGGCCGAAACGCAAAGTTTTTACCAAAAATTTTATACGTGTAAACTATAAAGTTTTTAACAATTTTAATTTCACTATTCTTATTTTTTTGTTTATTTTCTAGAGATTTCTACTAAAACAATTAGTACATACTCACTCTCAGTTTCTATTGACAATTGATAGAATATCTCCGGCCTCACCCTCATCATTCTATCAGCTAATTGAAAATGTGAACTCATATTCTAACTGTTTATTTGAAATCCACTAGTGATGTAGGAGAACACAAAGAAATTGTTGACAAAAACAAGGCAAAACTGAATTTTCTCTTTATTTTCTGAGTGTTCTGCTCTTGCATAACTGGTGTGTTCCTAAAACTTGATAGAAACACAACCGATGCTGTTTTATTACTTTTAAAAAATAGTTTGCAAAAACATTAATTTGATTGTTTTCAAACATGTATTTTGAGATTCTCTTTTACATGACATCATTTCATGATTTCTATTGAGATTCAGAAAATGTGGCTAAGCCATTCAAAGCACAGGTTTTACTGTATAAGCCAATCAGAGCACAGGTTTTATCGTATAAGCCAATCAGAGCACAGGTTTTATCATATAAGCCAATCAGAGCACAGGTTTTACGGTATAAGCCAATCAGAGCACAGGTTTTACTGTATAAGCCAATCAGAGCACATGTTTTATCATATAGTTGTTGAGAATTTTTTGTTTTAATTTTATTAATCTTTACCTTCTGAAGTAGTTTTATAATTTAAACCAAACCTAGCAGTGAAAACCTTTACAGGTTACCATTCATTTTGCTTTCTTGAAAGGATGTCCGTTAAAATTATATTAATTGCTTCAGCAAATTCAAAAGATGACAAAAGTTTTTCTTTTAGTAATTACAAGTATGTTGACCACATAAACCTCATGAACAGCTAGGGTAGATTCACTATTGACATGCCAATATTGCATCATATATAAATGGAACACAAACCCCCAAATATAAAATACTGGAAACTGTATGCTTCTGACGTACATATAATCAGAACACGTAACTAGAATTTCATTTTTTCCTGCTAAACTTCACATTGCTTAATTTGACTTAGAGTTAGAGATCATACTTTTGTTGTGGTTTTGGGAGGATCTCAAACACTTTCCTGAGGGGATTGAATGTTTGTGGTAAAAAGTAAATTATAATGATATATGACCAGTATATTAACCATAATACAGGAAGACTTCGTTATCTCTTGATAATGTTGCTACATTTAGCTATAAGGTAAGCTTCCCGACTTATCAAAAATACCAACTGTACGACCACATCACACTAATGGTTAATGGAGTAACAAAAAGTGAACTAGGTTATTGATTGAGTTTTTTGGCTTTTCATCTGACATAACTATATTGAGTAGGCATTTCTGAAATGGACTTTATTTTTCTTAGCATATGCATAATATTAGAAGTAGCCATTAACTTGCTTGATATTTGGTTAATGTTATGAGGATCATTGTGTGGTTTTCATGCTCTTCTTTTTTTCTTGTATAACAAAAGAAAAACTCTCTATAGTTAACCATATGATTAAAATAATACAATTCTATCAAAAGTTCATGTGAAAATTATCTTAATTCAAATAATCACTATCTTGTAAAAAATGAATAGCACTGTAAAATGGTTTATTTACTTGTGTCATTTTTCAGACTGAAATAGCCAAACGGCTGAATGCTATATGTGCCCAGATAATACCGTTTTTATCCCAAGATGTAAGTATTATTTTTATTGTGTACAAATAATCAGTGAGGACGACCAACATACTAGAAACACACAATATAGACATTGCTAGGGTACTCTTGGTATAAATTAAGAATAGTTATTTTTGTTATATAGCATTGCATTAATTTAGAATTGTAAATTACCAAGCTAGTTTTTTTTATTTGCATTTTAAATTTTTTTCAGTATATTTTTGAAATAGTACTTGCAAATAAAATCTTTTTCTGAGCCTTATTGTTTTATGATTGTGTATGAATTCACCATCACTTGTCACCATTGTTCAAAGCCATGCAAACTCTTGCAAGCATATATGATACTAATTAACCCATGGTAATTTTCCCTTGCCTATAATATTATATATTGTATTGTTGAAGATAATAAATTTCAAAGAGGTTGAGCGTGTCGTCACATGACAGTTGTGAGTTTTTGACTAGGAGCCAAAACTATACAACTGAAGGCATGTGAAAATACAACCTTTGAATAACCTTGGCTGACCTTTAGTTTAGGAGTGAATATATTAATACTCATATTAAAGTGCTACTTGGATCAAAATTTTTGACCACGATTTTTTTGCAGAAATGGAAAGTAGATGTACCAAATAAACAATTTACCAAATCGTTTTGAGATACGAAACCTGGAAGTGTGTTTTTTGGGGGCTTAAATGTGGTGCAGTTTTTATGTCCGCCATTAATCGAGTTGGAATCATTGAGTCACGCCGTGTTGAGCATGAATGAGCAGATATGACGTCAATGACTCAACCTGTGCCATTGAAAGTCACAGTGAATTTCTTTTTGCTCCATGTCATTGAAGAATATAAGATAACTTTTAGAATCCCAGCATATTTTAGACATTTGGTAAAACTTGAATACGAAATATCAAAGCAAGCATGCAATGATTTGAGTCATTGACGTCATACAACAAATTTGAGGGCTCACGGATTCCCAATCTTGTAATGGTGGACAGGGTTTTCGCTAAGTTTAGCAGCAAAATTTTCACAGTTAGAGATTTCATACAACTTTTATTTTTTGGAAATTTATGTTTTTTAACATTTCCTACAACTTGGCCAAAAAATATTCGAAAAACAGAGGTATCGATTTTCGTACTAGTAGCACTTTCAGATTAAAGATTCTGTGCGCTGTATTTTGGTCGAGCTATGTACCAGAGTTTTCGTCTGTCTGATTCGGAGTTAATTTTGTGTGACTGTGTTAAAATACTTCATGAACTTCTTTTTGAAAATTAGTTTAGAATTATACTTTTTGATTTTCCAGGATTTTTCAAGGTCATTTCTTAAAATTTTATTTCTCCAGGACTTTTCCTGGCCTGGGTTTTGATTTCTAAAATTTCAGGGCTTTTCCTGGCCTCAGGATTTTGGTTCCTTTAAATTCTCAGAATTTTTTCAGGTCTGGGATTTGGTTTTTAAATTCCAAGACTTTTCAAAGACTTATACACGGTTAGATTTTGGTTTTTAAAATTCCACTTTTCAAGGATTTTCCAGGATTTTCCGACCCTGTAACGATGATTGTAACATGTTTTCCAATTACATCAGTTGTCCTCAGTTCCGGTTACAAAAAGGTGGATATTCTTCTTAGAGGAAATCATCTGTTTACATCGTTTTGTGCCCACAATCCTCGCCAGGCGATGCGTATCAAATCTGGTGTAAAGGACAGTACACGTTGCAGCACCAGTTCCACTACCAAACTCACTTTGAGCCTCTCCAGTGTCGAGAAAGTTGAGAATCTCGGGATAGAACAAAGAGTAGTGGGGCAGACCGTAGAAGATGATGTTACGAATGCCACGTATGCGATACCTTTCATGAAAACAAAATAATGATAATTGCATTTTTAGCTGAAAAAGCTAAATCCTTTTACAAGCCTAAGTGGCCCATTGGAGCCGGTGCTTATCTCCGGTTTCTGTAGTGTTAAGCG
>JAODFW021246994.1:0-15321 GCA_027575235.2 Palythoa mutuki | reverse complement strand
ATTCTAACTTTTGAACCAGTTGATGAAACCCTATAAAGTGACCATTCATTTTGTTTGTCTTGAAGAGTAGAAATGATCGGTGTTCTTCATTCTAACTTTGGAACCAGTTGTTGAAACCCTATAGAGTGACCATTCATTTTGTTTGTCTTGAAGAGTAAAATGATTGGTGTTGCTCATTCTAACATTTGAACCAGTTGATGAAACCTTACAAAGTGGCCATTCATTTTGTTTGTCTAGAAGAATATAAATGATTGGTATTATTCATTCTAACATTTGAACAAGTTGATGAAACCCTATAAAGTGACCATTCATTTTGTTTGTCTTGAAGAGTAAAAATGATTGGTGTTATTCATTCTTACATTTGAACCAGCTGATGAAACCCTAAAAAGTGGCCATTCGTTTTGCTTGTTTTGAAGCGGTAGAAATTATTGATTTTATTCATTTTAACCTTTGATCCAGTTAATGAGAGACCCTGATAAAGTGACCATGTAATTTTTGCTGCCTTGAAGAATAGAAACGATTGGTTTTATATTCATTCTAACTTTTGATCTACTGAGTTAATGAACCATTCAAAGTTTTGCATGCCTTGAAGAACAGAAATGATTGGTGTTATCCATTCTCAACTTTTGATCCAGTTTATACGAAACCCTACGTAAAGTGATAATTTAATATTTTGCTTGCCTTGAAGAGTAGATTCAACTGATACATTTATTTATTGTTTCAATTAACAAACTCTGAACTTGTCGGTTTTCTCAAAGTTTGTCACTCAACCAAACGGAGCATGACTCTTCAGTAAAACCCAGCAAGATTTGAAGGATTTGCTTCGCCCCCAATAGATCATTGAAAGTCAGTATATTGTGAACAACACTAAACTCAAGTCGGCGGAAATTGGTTTGCAGTTTAGATCGTCGTATAGTAACCAAATCTAATTCTCTTTAATGACTCATTAAGAAAAATGTATTGAGCAGTCGGGAATTTCATTAGGTGAAAATTACAAAAAAATGTTGCTTTTAAAGCTCAAAGCTAAATAAGTTTTCATTTTGCATATAACAGAGCGCGTGTATCACCATTTGAGAAATTTACAAAACAACTAGTCTGTCAGTATATTATAACTATTATATATAAGAGGATATCTGCAGTAACCCTCTTTTTCATAATTAGTCGCTTTGGTTTGTATTAAATACTTTGTGAGATTGTTTACAGCTTAGAAAAATATCAGTTTAACTTAGACTTTCATGCAAAATTCTCAGCTTATGGATTACGCAATGAGTTTCTTTTGCAAAATCATCACAATTCATTACTTTTTCTGCATCAAACATTGTTTGATTCTACAGCATATTTTAAGTATTAATTCAACTGATATATATACAAGGGAAATCGTGGTCGTGGATAAAACGTGCTTGGGTTATAGCACAGATAACCATAACACATCTGTTGGTTCCATTAACAAAAACGGAAAGAAAAGAAGCATTTCCTTTGATAAACTTTGTGGTATTTCTCTTGCACATCCTCCAAAGACACCCCCCTCGGGGAAAAAAATCGAAGTTTATCGTGTTCGAGTAAAGATCAGGGGTGAAAATGCTATGCGTCTCAGGTTTTGCGTTGAACAAAGACAAAAGCGCAAAACGTCGGTGTTCACTCTTGTTTTTAGTCAATTTTTAGTGTTCTTGCTGAATTTTAAAATTTATGTACATGCGGTAAAATCACAGATATATAGTAGAAGAAAAACGTCTTTACACGAACAGCTCTTCAGTTAAATATATCGTCTTTAATCAGTGTGTCTTGAGGATTTATAAGACTCGGAAATACAATCTATTATGCCACTATATATCAAGAACTTGAATTGCTTTCACATGGTTCTCGTTGTGCCCGTTGTAGCCTGAAAGAAAAGAGCGTTATATAAATCCTGAGCATTACAGTAAAGATAATTTGAACATTTTAGAGTCATTATGCAGAGTTTGATGCACTGAGGGGTCTTAATTGTAGTGACTTAGCTGATTTTAAAAACCGCTGGTTTAAAATTACAAAGTTAAATTAAACCCCCTTTTTACAAAATGAAAACCGTCAAAATCTTTCCGGATTTAAATGCCATTATCTCACTACATTTTTCAGTAGTTCGCTGTAGATGTTAATCTTATGGTTAACATTTAGTTTGTTTAGAATCAGTTAGGCTTTGTTTAGCAACGTTTCTAACTCGCAGCGATACTTGATTTAAACATCTTAGTCAAAGCCGGAAAACGTTTTCGACCTAGGTCTACAAAGAGACTGCTTCGTCAAACGTTCTCTAACAACGACTTTAATTTTAATTTTCAAGTACTGTAAAAAAGGCAGGTTGGTAAGTCTTTTTGCTATAATAATGACATTAAAACTTTCAATACGAATAAGTATGACCATGAGTTGCCTAACGTTTGAATATTTATTCGCCTGACTTGAACATTCTTCATCAGTTCATGCAGTTTAAAAATGAAATTAATTGGCTGATATCCAAGATATGAAATAGTTACCGAAAAGAGCGAAAAGAAAGATTTTCAAAAGAAGAACTCTGTAATTTTATGTTTGGTTGTTGCAGCCATTATGGAAAACCTTGGAAGTTTAAAACTTCTTAAAACCGTATCACTTTCATTGGAGATTTTCAACTTACATTACTATCTCATTTTCGAAGATTACCGAACGATAAAAGTTACGAGCAAAACTTCAAAACCAAATAAGATGCCAATACAGAACTATCAGGGCATCCTCAAAGGCATTTATTGCATTTAAAACTTTCTGAGCCAATTTTTGCATTTGAAATAAAAACTGAAATACACTCAGGAGCATGGTTTAACTTTAAATCTAAGCGAATGGGAGGCTATTAGTATTACTAAATCATGGAAAACATGACAGCGCATATTTGTACTTACTTATTCATTGACCTGAAGAGAATTGTGAACAGTTAAATAGTCCTTCAAATAACCCCAAGTTCCAACACAAATTCACTGTGTGGTTTTATAATTTGAACATATAATGTTGGTTAATTCAGTTTGTACAATATTCAAGTTTTAGCATACGTTTTGGTTTACCAACTCTTCAAAAATCAAAAAAGGAATTTAGTAGTAATTGTGAAAAGCAGGATAGTTTAGGAAAGTGATGGGGCAGCTTGACAAGAAATGAAAAAAAAATTGACTTCATATTTTCTGTCCTCATGGTCGGCTTCTTTGAAGAAGTCAAGAAGAAAAACGAACTAAATAGATACATTTTACATGCTCAACCCAAAGCTCGTACATGAATGGTGTACAGTAATGTAGAAGTTATACAGTTTAAGTTAAAACAAAACTTTAAAAGTCTTTATTCATTTTTCATATGAAACACATTTTCGATATTTATTTCTCTACTATGAAATAAACGAAATTAGGGGTAAGAATGCAACATGAATAGACGAAACGAAACTAACTGAATTCGAAATTCATTGAGATTTTTCTTAACTTTTTTTGTAATAAAAGAAGCTGTCCTGTTGTTTGTAACAAAAATATTACGATAAAACTGAAATGTTTTCCGGTGTATTTACAGTTTGATTTTTAATGTCAATAAAGTTTTGTTGAATTGCGCTTCAACAGGAAAGAGATCTCCGGCGGATATAAAATTTCCTTGCCGTTGTCATTTGAAGTGCAAAAGGCAGCTAATTGTAATAAATATCGTACACAAAACAGTTTTCGGCCATATTAGAAGACGTGGATGTAAAATTTTGACTTTATGAACTCGTGTAATTTTTGCTTGGTGCATTTTTAAAATTTCTTGTTTTCTTTCAACGCAATGTGTTACTTTGATGCGCGCCCAAAACAATTTTAAAAATTGTTTTCATTACAGGTCAAGCTAAAATTGTCCAAATTTTGTGACTTGCCAATAATTGGACCACTCATCGCCCAAAGAAGCTGGCAAGAAAAAGAAAATATCTAGTTTTGTTTCTTTTGGATGCAAAAACATGCCATAACGATAAAATTAACAACACAGAAAGTATGACGTGTGTATCAAGTCGAATAAACAAGGTTTTGTAAACACCAATTAGCTGACCCGTGACTGTCTCATTTTCTGTTTTTGTGTTTTAGTGTGTTTCGTGTTTTGTTATTCTTTGAAAGTAGAAAAAACGAAATACAAAAGACAGTATTCAGCTTTCGATTCCGTGGTAAAAGCTTTACAAAAATATAAAATACAACACTTCTTTCAGTTTAAATCTTTCATATTCGACAGGCCAACAGTTCAGTGCAGGCAAGACTCAAAAGTCATCTCAAATTGACAGACTGTCTAAATTTAACTGTGGGAAATTTATGAACAGAAAAAATGGATAGAAATTATAGAGTTTACTCCTAACTAGTTGAAATTAGCTTTTGCACAGAGAAAATTACGTTAATTACAGTCTTAAATATCTTTAAACTAACTATATTTGAATGAATATAACTGGGATTTTTCTGAGAGCAAAAATAAACTAATTTTTTTTTGTTTGCTCAACAGAGAATGAGAATTTGGAAGAGCTTGTAGTGGTCAAAAGTTTATACGGTGCGATTTAAAATGGGTAGAAAATTTAGGTTCTGTTTATATTGGGAGTATAAAATACCCGCTGCCTGTTTGAGAAGATATTAAACGCTTGTGGTTTGTCCTAATTTCGCTCAACTACCCACACTAATAATGATAAAACGAATATGAATCTCAAGAGAGCTACAATTAACGTCATATCTATATCTGATCTTTTTCATTACTATAACTTGTTATTTAGAAGTGAAAACATTTCTTTTCAACACAAAGAAAAAATATCCTCCCACGACATATCGTATTTCAGGTCTATTCCTGGTCGAAGTTGCAAAATTTCAAGCAGTGAACATTTTCTGAACTCTACTTTTAAAGACAAACATAATGAATAGTCACTTGCATTTAGCAAGACAATGGTTAATACGTTTCATTTTTCGCACTGTGTCTGCGACGCAGGCATATCAAAAATATAATGCCACAGCTAAAAAAATATTTCTGTCGCTCATTGATCTATGAATACTATTTGTGTTTTCGTGTATAACTGAAAGACTGGCGCCTTAATTTCTGCTGAACTACAATAGATAGTTTTAACTACGTAGCTAAAATATACGGTATTGTTTTATGCGGCTTTACTATTATTACTATCATATTTAACAGAACACTTCCATATTTTTTCCCAAATTGATAAGTAATTAGGCTTAAGGGGAAGCAGAGATTTAGTAACTGAATTGGTACTCTGCAGATTTAACTGTTAATTCATATTACGTTGTATAATTCTTTCGCTTCTAACCAGTAAATAAGAAATGTAACCCTTTCCCTCTGAATACAAAGGTATACATTTTTTCCAAAGCTTATGAAAATTTTCAACTTCTGAACTTGTTGTAACAGTGATGTACTTTAATGTAAGCGAAATGAATTGTCAATTGGCAGGGTTATAATCAACTGAATGAATAATAACAATGATCTCTACTCTTGAAGACCATCGGCTGGTTCAAAATTTGAAATAAATCGCACCAATCATTTCTACTGTTCAAGACAAACAAAATAAATGGCCTTT
This sequence comes from Palythoa mutuki, assembly GCA_027575235.2. Taxonomy (NCBI): domain Eukaryota; kingdom Metazoa; phylum Cnidaria; class Anthozoa; order Zoantharia; family Sphenopidae; genus Palythoa; species Palythoa mutuki. The sequence continues at coordinate 9,764 of JAODFW021246994.1, read as the reverse complement.
TTATAGGATTTTATCAACTGGTACAAAAGTTAGAATGAATAACACCAATCATTTCTACTCTTCAAGACAAACAAAATGAATGGTCACTTTATAGGGTTTCATCAACTGGTACAAAAGTTAGAATGAATAACACCAATCATACAGAATTAATGATCTTTTGTAGGGTTTCATTTCATCAACTGCCGGGTTCAAAATTTAGAATGAGTAACGCCTTCATGAGGTCAAACGTTGGAATAAATAACCTCAATCATTTCTCAATGAATGATTTCTTAGATTAAGGTTTCATCGACTGGTTCAGTCAAAAGTTAGAATACACCAATTATTCTACTCTTCAAGACTTAAAGTAAAATGAATTGTCACTTTATAGGGTTAAATCAACTCGTTAAAAAATCGAGGAATTGTTGGTTTTAGCAGTATTTGGGTTAATTTTCCACAAATATTTCTTACGCACATTTTTATCAATACAACATTCCATATCATCAATACAACATTCTCGATGAACAACAAGTTTAATGGCTTTGCGTCGACATCAACCAAAAGTTTTTAGTAATAATCACCACATGTTGTTGTCGATGGTTTGAATTTTATATAAAGGCACAGATCCAGATCTCAAGTCAGTGAAATTCACTAACTGGGTCGGACATATACTTCGGAATGAGAGGCAGCACGCTGGGTGATAAACCCACTCAACTCGTAAATATTTCACACAGAAAAGAACATATATAAAGAAGCATCTTAGAAACTAAACATATCTTGTTCAGTTTGCAAGCAAAAAGTTATCTAAAGAAAGAGGGGTTCGTAGGCAGTTTAGTATGGGACGGAAATCTCAAACATCAGTTTACGGACTTACAGAATCTATTCAAGAAGATTTGCCTAAGTTCATTATACACATAAAGACAAATATATTCTTGAAATATGTCAAACATGAAGTCTTCAAAAGCCTTACCTTCATTCAACACCTAAAGGTTTCCCTTGTTTAGTTCAGAAAAAAGGGGATTTTAGTTGCTAAAACGAGAAGTATGTGGAGAAATTTCACAAGAAAAAAGTTTTGTTACAGCATTCCTCAAGGTTGATCTCAAAGACGCTTTATATTATAAAAAGGTTTTTTAATGGTTCTTTATTTAGAAATTTCCGAGTCCTGCTTTAACGGGGGTGTTAAGATCTTTACTTCAAGACACTTCACCGTTTAAATATGAGTTTTATCTGTGGTTTGGTCTTTGCGACTAACTCGTTCGCCGCAGATAGGATGTGGGACTTGAAAGCACAAGGGATTGTTTTGAAATAAAATTTTCGTTTAGTAATTTACCTTTCTGGCTAATCCGAAGGTGGTGTCACTAACTCGTTATAGAAATAGATGAGTGGAAGGTCAGGTCAACCAAACGATAGATTCTCCCGTTAATCTGGTCACCATGTTGTTACCAGTTCAATTTGGAAGGCTGACAATTCTTTCATATGCAAAAACCTAGAATATGACGACAAAGAGCTTTACAGAATTTCATCAGAAATGAAAACATTTTCAGGAAAGACATCATGAGACCGGATGGAGGAGACGAAAGGCATCCATTTTCCGGAAGAGTTGTCTTTGAGACTTGTGAAGTGTAGACAACCGGAAAGAGCGAAATGAACCGTCTTGTTTATCTGAACCATTTGCAAATTCCTTCGTACAAAAGTCTGTCGAAGTAACAATGGAAATAATCTTAAGCGCGTGGCACGGTCAAAAAACTGTACTTGGAGAGAGCATATTTACTCAACAAAACTGCAAAGGAAATTTGCTTTTGACTAAGTGTGAAGTTTCGGCTTCACTGTTAAAACAATTACTTTACTTATTAACACGTGCGTCGGATTCACGGCTTCCCACAAACGTTTATCTAAAGAAGCTATTAAAGAAGTTAAGAATATTCGCGATCTTTTGCTACAGTAAAACGAAAAACAAAATTGATAGAAAACGGTAGCGCATTAGTGATGTATAATTGTATTAAGTATCGAACATTCCTTGTACGAAAATTCTGCACAAAGAAATCAAGCATTTTTGTGTGTTTGAAAAAATACAAATTAACTAGATAACAGTGCAAAAAGTCAGACAAAATTATAAAATGAAAAACTTCAGTTTTATGCTAAATAAGCTATGTTTTTTCTCTCATTCTCTCCTCAACGAACATTTCCTCTGCGGCTGATTAGAGCGCGTGCCGTCGTATCGGATTACTCTAATTAATTCAAATAAACACGGTCCATAAAATGGTTATAAACAAATCTCCATTGCTGAAAACCTTCTGTTGATATAGGGCCGTTTGGGGGATTGGCGATTCAATGGGGATACAGTCTGGGAAAGCAAGAGTCTTGACTTTAAATCTTAAGCCTGGCCTCACCTACAGTTAATCCATTTAACACAGCTTTCATTTGTAGAATCTTTTCTCGCCCCTTGCCGATGTTTAATCGCTGAGTTAATTGCTAATTTGTTGTTAGATCTAATCAGATGTGTACTTTATAAAAGCTTTGATGTTATTCTCCCCATGAATCCCAAAGTAAATTCATAAAGACATTTTAGAGCTGAATTAACCCGTTTCGATATCTGTTGCATTTTTTTAATGGCAGAGGATAGATTTAGTTTAGTCAACAGCGTGAGGCGGCACAGGTTTTTACCGCAACCCCATACAATTAGCTATCACAACAAACCGAAACTCGACTCTAAACAATTGGAGAACACTTTTATTTTTCTAAGGAATGCACACAACCGGATTTTACGTACAGATGACAGGTAGAACAAATCGAAACCAGATGGCGACAGCATTCCTAGATCGCGCCGCAATTCTCAAAAGAGCTCCATGGAGCGATGAGTGCCAGTTTAGCGTTGAAGTCATAAAGTCGCGCACATCAAAACGTAATCAGAATCCTTAAGAGGGACAACAGATAAAGATTGAAATCAGAAAAAGCGTAAAACGAACGTAATTCAAACCGAGCGTAAGTTCTCTCGTAGTTTTGGGACTCTAAAAACGAAAGCGTTGAATAAACACACCTTGGTGGGTGGCCAATAGACGTGAAATTTTTAAAAATAACCCCTGGAAGGACATTTAAAAACAGCGGGCCGCTATTTGGTGACTGCAGACTGGTTTAGTGTGTTGTGCGTGCAAAGCTGAGGAGAAGCGAGACGTGTTTGTGTAAGGCAAGTGGATCTCTCGACCCTTTGTGTCAACCGGGACACTGAGAAGAAAAACTTGAGTGTCTACTGCAGAAATGGAGTTATCCCATGCGGAATGTGGTAAAAAAGTCCTCGAAGAAATCGAAATGAAAGTCTTGACAAGGTTTCACGCAGGAAGTAGTCAGCAGAGTTCAAGCTTGCAACTGACAAACCACAGCACAGATAACGACATGAGGCCTGCGATACCATTGGTGCTTCAGAACAATTTTGAAAATTATCCGCTTCTGGGAGCCGTTTTCCCTTACACTATAAAAGCAGATAATACTCATCTTGGTCTCTCAGAATTAAACCGAACCATGCACTCTCGAGGGAAACCTTATCTCTCAGATGATGTCAAACCGCCATTCTCCTACATCGCGCTGATAACGATGGCTATTCAAAGTTCTCCACTACGAATGAGAACACTCAACGAGGTTTATGAGTACATTATGACACGCTTTCCTTACTTCAGAAAGAACCAACAAAAATGGCAGAACTCCATCCGTCATAATTTGTCCCTCAACGACTGCTTCGTAAAGATTCCGCGCAGCGTTTTAGGTAAACCTGGAAAAGGCAACTATTGGACACTTCATCCGCAGGCAGGAGACATGTTTGGAGCGGGTAGTTTTCTACGAAGAGCAAAGCGGTTCAAATGCCGGCCTCCAGTGAAACCTAACGAGCCAGCACACGTGAGTCGAGTGGATTCATTTCACCACTTTAGTCTATACCAAACTTTGCATAACGAACCTCCAAGACTTGGGGCTGCCAGCGGAGATGCGAGACTTGTTTGCAAGCCACAAATCGAATTAATGCCTTCACTGCCTCGTCCATCAGCTTACTACTTTCCAACATCGAGTGATCCAGTTTGTTTGAGCAGAGCCGGATCAATTGCCTTCTCGCAAGCAGGCGAATGCATCGGCAAAACTCGAGGATCCAGTTTTATGATCCACGATATTCTAGACTCGAGTGAAAGCAACAATGCAAAATTTTCCGAAGAAGACGAAAGCTTATCGCGAAGATTAAGTTATTCGCCACTGCGTCCTGAATCTCACTGACTGCATCGACATAAGATTCGGAATGTTTTTAAAATTAAACTCTGTCTTTGTCTATAAATTATCCATATTTAGAGACTGTGCTAGAGGACTTGTATGTATCGAAGAAGACAAATTTGAGAAAGAAACTTTTCTTTCGTTGAACTGTGACAATTATCTACCGTCGAAGTCACTTTATACTTTCGGAACTATTCTTAAGTTCTTTATCACAAACATATATGTAGTGAGTTAGCTTATTCATTGTTGTATATTTTTCCCATATTTTCATGGCGTTCCTTGAACGAGGTGATGTTAACATTATGCAATATAGTTCCGCTTCTTATTGAAAAGCGGTAGCTAAGTTAATGGTTTTATGTGGATCATAACACGGTTGAAGTTTAACACTGCTTAAGTTTATAATAGCTATAAAATATTTGCAAGGTTTGAAAGTCAAAGTTTCTTTTCGTAATTTGCTAAATTGGTTACACAGCTAATTGTTTTGATATAGCTTGTTTCACTCCGGACAAGGTCTTTTGTTCCGCTGCATGTCAGAAGAGGTGAATTACACAAAACCTTTTAAACAAGATTTGCAAGCAGAGCTTCGAATCGTATAGCAGAATTGGCTGGCCAATTTTTCTGTTCATTTGATAAATTGACAGATTGTATTTCACTGTTTCTTGCTCAGAGAAACAAGAAATCGAGAATAGGTTTTGTTCACTATAAATCAGCTGAAAGTTATCCAGGTGTGTCGAAAGTTGTTTTAAACAAAAGGAATTTCGAATAATTGGTTAATTATCCTTTTTTTTATAAAGATTAGAAATTTAATGATTATAGTCCTAGCTTAGGAAATAACATATAAAGTCCGTTTAATAAAGGAAATGGGAATGAATCTTATGTAAGCAAAATGAAATGTTTTTTTCACAATTAAGTTGCTGTTGTATTCGGTTTTTTGTAATTCTGGTTGTTTTTTTACAGTATATCATTTCTGTTTCATTTCATATTATATCGAACTATGAATTTCTTAACAAAGAAGGAAAATTCAAGGCGATATTTAAACTTTGTAATATTTTTAACCAGGACTTGGTCTTAAGATCACTTTTGTTTCAACACTCGCAATTTTCGTTTTACTGGATACGCGCTTGTAAATACATCTTAGATACATTTGCTGCTCAATAAATTTATTTCAACGAATCACCAAGAGTGTTTGGATAATAAACAAAGATACCTCACAGCTCACTGCTTGAGAGCGGGGCGTTTATTTTTAGTAGCATACAACGCTTTCATTTCAATTCGCCGCTTATCTCCAAAACACGTCGGCGCATCAACGGAAGGGAGCGGCTATAACAGGAAACATAAAAGTGATTTCTTAAGCCTTTAACTTTTAGTAAAATGTCCCCATGCAATGAAACACAGACACGAGTTCTAATTTTATAGCTTATTAATATTGAGATCCTAAGACGATAAATTGTAGACAAGCTTTGTATAAGAATTTTAAAGCACCAATGGCGTTGGAGTTTCGTTTGCAGTTGGTTCCCAGTATTTTTGTGATTTACGCGGTCCACAATGCAACAAATTTTGAGATTTGTGATATTTGCTGGGGACAATTTAATTACTCTTTTTTGCTCTGTTTCCCGAGAGCGGGAAGCAAATCCAATAGTTCTCATGCTTGTATTTAAAATGGAAAATCACAATGTATTTTTTGCTTGCGAAACAATCTGAATTAGTGGAAATTACTTTTTTGTTAGCAAAATTTTGAAGAATCTAGCATTGCAGATGTAACAAACAAGCTCGTAAATGAAACCAGTCTGTCATATGTTTCTGCCTAGATATTGACGTCAAATGGCCTATTTTAAGATGAGCTCCGGAAAGAAATTAAATCTATCGTTTGGTGACCATTTTTCATGCAATTACAAAGTAAAAAGTACGTAGGTCTAATCCGGATGTGATTCATTTCTTTTCTTTAACTGACAGCTATTTGTACAAGATAAATATGGCGATGACTCTCGCAAAGGCAGCAGTGACATCATAAAATGAATTTTTTCGTTCTTTAAGTTTTGTATACGTACTGAGCTGTATGGAATAATTTATAGAGATGAGTCAGTGACCATAAGAGGTAGGTATTTCCTGAAGAAAAATCATTCTGAAATGAGAATTTTACTGAAAACTCCAAAATAAATTGTATAGAATACAGAAAAACCTATCAACAATTCTTTCAAGATATAGGAAAACTAAATTTTTAGAGGAAACTTTGCAACGATAACTGCAAGGTTCCGGACTTGATTGTAAAGATGAAAATTTGTTGAACAATGTTTTTATCGGGAAAAATCACATATATTTAGATATTTATCAAAATTATTTTTTTTGCACTAGATACGTATAGTGCAGCAGTCATATAGATGAGACACTCGAATTATCCAAATCTTTTCAGAGGAATGCAACATATTTATGTCGCGATAGAAAGAAAATATGCTATAATTCATTTGATTGTTTGACCAAACGGCATTGCGATAGATTGTAACATTTTTGCTGAAATGGAATTTCAGCTAAAAGCCGTGATGCAATATTTATCAGTCGTCTGGTTATAAAAGTCAGAGTAGATGATTTTGGTCGGCAAAGTTATTGTAACTATTAAACAAAATGGTACCAAGAAATGATCGAACTGGGCGAACTGTCTGTTTGATATTTTGCCCTATATATCGTTATTTACCCTCGCAAAGAGAATTTTTTAGAAAAAAAAACAGCCTTATGGGTCTTGTGGTAATTCTCACCAAGAGACATTTATGACCACTTCCGGAAGCATATCTTAGTTTTAATTCCAATCAAGAACAAAAGACCTGTGCTATTAGACGTAAACATATTTTTACTGAATCCGGCCATTACTTGAATATGAAACTGAACCAAATGCGTCCCATTTTCGAAATAGTAAGCGATACAAATGTTTCATTTCATACTTGTTGTTTGACTTTGAATAAATTTAATATCGCTTGGATCTAACTCAGTTGTAGTGGATCAAATCAAATGATATGATCGTCTACACCGGTGAAAAAATTTCCTGTTTTAAAAAACAGCTTCATCACTTACTGCTCGTTTTGTTTTCCTACTTTAATAGCTAAAATTTTGTGAAAAATAACAGATACTTTTCAAATCCCACTCACTTTATAAATTAGATAGAGTGTGGCTATAAGGTTTGTATTTTGCTCTCCACTCCTTCGTCTGAGTCGTTAATAAAATTAAACCTTGCTAAAGATGATGTCACGGTACGAGGGAATTTTTCATGCGAGACGAATTACACGAGCCAACACCCCATGCAATGGCTAAAACAGTTGCAGTCATCGTTAGATTTTCTTTTCGTAATGACTCTGTCACAAATTTCAAGTTGGCGCTGTGTAACACCCCTTGCTAGTCTTGCAGTCCGGAAAATTGCCTTGTTACATAATTCACAAACCCGTTATCCCAAGCTCCTATATCGATATACAACCATTTTCTTATATGAGCCAACTGAAGAAATTGCGTTTTAAAATTCATTTTTATTGCAATTCATTCTATCTGAACTAATTAGATCAGATCATGATCAGATCTAGTAAGGTTTCTGTCAAACTATTAAGTTGTGACCTTAAACTTTGTTAACACGGAATTTGTATCACATACTGCAAGGCGAAAATACTCTTAAAATACATCTAAATACTAAATACACAATAGCACGAGACACGACTGTCATTTTAACCAACAAAATTTACAAAAATGCTCAATAAATATTTGTTAGTTGGTTCTCGAATGGCTTTGCCATCATTGCCTTTCATTTTCTCGAAAAAGAGAAAGTTTTTGACTTTTCAGATAGATATTGGAAGCACAATATTGAAACAAACTGTGCGAAGTTACTTCTTAATATTCACGGACCCGTCGAGATCCTCAAATTTAATTGAAATATATCGTTTTCAAATTAGTAAAATCTTTTTTTCAGCTCATAAGTAATGTACTCCCTCAATTCTTTACCTCTATGATTTTACTAAATATTCAATTCTTTAGCTCAAGTAATCAACTACATGGCTATTACACAAGAACCTCGAAATAGTTTCATATACCTCAGCTCAGAACAAATATCAAAAAATTTACCAATTCCTACTATGGCCAGGGGCCAAAAATATATATTAACTCTTTGCCAGCTGATATTCAATTATTTGCAAATACATTGTCTTCAATTTTAATTAGAATTTTTGCATTTCTTTCCAAAAACCAGTAATACTTCGCCTTCATTATTTTTCTATTTTATAATTTTGTCTTTGTTTTCGCTTATTTTTCTTTTTCTCTTTCGACTCTTTCTTCTGACATTATCTCATACATTACACATTTTTAGTAGCCAAACATGTTTTTATCTCTATTACAGTTTATAAACTATTCCTTAAATTACGTGAGGGGACCATCTCGTATAAGCCTTGCGGTTTGCTATTCCCCCTCGCCATTTTAAAACACAACTTTGTAAGTAACTTAATTATTTTTGATGGCAAAATAAATGAACTTGAACTTGATAAATTGCGAACAAACGTCTTTGTATTCATATGCCTGCTGCAAATAATAAGATCAATCGTTTTTCCATCTCGTGGCTAAAACCTTAAGTGTTTTGTTTTGCTTTTAAATAATTTGCTTAAGTTAAGAAATGAAACCAATGTATATGCGGTGTGTTAAATGGATCAAAGACTTAATTACCGCAGCCGTGGTGACGGCTTTTAGTAGTGAAGTACATTCTACCGGGTTTAAGGGCCTGTTTACATATGCCAAGTTAAACCTCGTAACCGATTCAACCTAGCTCTGTCTAGACAAGACATGACTTTGTTTTTGGTTTACATGCAAAACTGGTAGTGCGATAAAGTCAGGTGCTGGGTTTTGTAGATGTTGATGCACTAGACGGCTTTTAAAATAGAAACAGAAACATCATTTGGACATTCTCAGCCTTGTTTTTGGCTGTTGTTTCTTTCATGCAGCAAGTAGTTTTTTTAGTTTTTTAGTTCTCTCCTTTGTTACTTCCTCGACATTCTTTAACGAGTAAAATTTGCTTAAAAGTATTGTCCGTCATTTTCACGTCAAACCGGTTCAACACCCACTCAGCTGGGTTGAACCGACTTCTGGGCTGAACCGGCATCTATACCCGGGGTTAGATTGGTATGGTGACCGATTCATCCCCTTTCTCAGATTGAACCGGACTGAGTTTCAACCTCGCTCATGTAAACAGGCTCTGTTCACGGCCTAGATTAGATAGATGACTTCTGCACACAAGCTAGGCGATTTTCAAAACGTACCTCTACAAGTATAGATTAATTGTCGTTCTTTATACTGAACCTATATCTGATGATATATCTTAGTAACAGCTTAAAAATCTTAAGGCACGCACAGCCGAGTTCATTGATGAGATTCCTTCCTGTCACAAAATCCGCTTCTGGCGAAGATCTGTTCCACAGTACAAGCAGCCAAGCACAATTCCATACAATAGGCGATTTTCTGTTTACATTTTTTGCCTCATTAGCATACGCACTTTTCTTTCTAATTCAGCTACAGAGACAAAG
>JAODFW021246035.1:0-15333 GCA_027575235.2 Palythoa mutuki | reverse complement strand
AGAAGAGATTCCCTCGAATAAGTTATCAAACTTGGCATCGTTTACTGTAAATGTAGCACGACAAAGCGTCCAATGTAGAAAACCTTTCGAAAAAGACCAGATAAATTCATAAAATTGTAGGGCTAAAACAAAGCAGCTGTTCAGGCGCTAATTACATGCTAAACATGCTACGAACTGCACTTAGTTGTACAGAGCTTGTTCCATCTATTGGAGCTGCTTTTTCACTTATCTGTTTATGTGGCCAGTTTTGAAATGCATTAAATTTTGTGGAGATCGATTCGGGGTGTGATAGAGTCGAGATACGTTCATTAAATATTCTGGTTAATTTCCACTCTATATTTATTAATGTCTGGATAACAGAACCTAGCATAGAACCGTAAGTCAACATGTAACATGTAATATTTAAATACAGATCGTTCAACTGTAAAGTGAATGCCCTTTAATTCACTCTTCTCTAATTGGTGTCCATAAGCCATCTTTTGACACCGAATTGTAATGGTGTTTTAAATTATTGGTTTATATTTCTTGACTTGATTTTGTCTGGAACATTTCACTCCATGTGACAGAAATTTTCATTTGTTATGGTTGTTTACAGATACCTGTGGTGACATCAATCAGCAGTGTACCAACTATGACCTTGTAGCTGTTATCAGCCATCATGGAAGTGTGGGAGGTAAGTGCTATGTGTTATACAGGTACTTGTGGAGAGACGAATCAGTGTACCAACTATGACCTTGTAGCTATTATCAGACATGGAAGTGTGGGAGGTAAGTACTATGTGTTATACAGGAGAGATGAATCAGTGTACCAACTATGACCTTGTAGCTATTATCAGCCATCATGGAAGTGTGGGAGGTAAGTACTATGTGTTATCCAGGTACTTGTGGAGAGATGAATCAGTGTACCAACTATGACCTTGTAGCTGTTATCAGCCATCATGGAAATTTAGGAGGTAAGTAGTATGTGTTGTACAGGTACTTGTGGAGAGATGAATCAGTGTACCAACTATGACCTTGTAGCTGTTATCAGCCATCATGGAAGTGTGTGAGGTAAGTGCTATGTGTTATACAAGTACTTGTGGAGAGATGAATCAGTGCACCAACTATGACCTTGTAGCTGTTATCAGCCATCATGGAATTGTTGGAGGTAAGTACTAGGTGTTATACAGGAGAGATGAATCAGAAGTGTACCAAGTATGACCAAGTAGTTTTCATTCGGCTTTGCTAAAACGCAGGTAAGGGTAAGGGTAAGGGTGAGGGTAAGGGTGAGGGTGAGGGTGAGGGTAAGGGTAAGGGTATATATAATAAAAAAAACTGTAAATATGTATCAAAGTGAATCCTCTTGTATGAAATGGGAACATGGGTTTTTAGCCCAATATCAAACGTTTCGAGGCCACACTATTTCATCTGTTCTTTTACGGATTCACCGGTCTGCTCTCATAAATTGAACCAAAAAATTTTCCGCTTTGATATCGAGTTATAATGACCAGCTAAAAATACACTTCTCTGCGAAAAATACTTAAAGGCTCTTAGCTCTTAAATACAGTATATCGCGGCTGATACTTAAAGAAAAGCATCAGCGAGGCACTGTGTTCGATGTTCAAACTTATTGAAATGGAGGTGTTAGCACCATTGTTATTGCTATGTAACTTTCAAATTTCTTTTCGATTTGGGGTTTGGGTTTCAACTGCCGTCAATAGCGTGCCCCTGCCAAAAACGACCCGGCTATAAATCACATATTTCATAGTTGATGACGAACGATGACGACGACGACCGTTGACAACTACCGATGACGACAACGACCGTCGACGACGACCGATGATGACGACGACCGATGATGACGACGACCATCGAAGACGACCGATGATGACGACGACCGTCGACGACGACCGATGACAATGACAACGACTGATGACGACAACTGATGACGACGAGGATGACTGTCGATGATGACCGATGATGACGACGACCGATGACGACGACAACCGATGACAACAACGACCGATGACGACAATGACCGATGACGATGATGACTGATGACGATGATGACCGATGACGACAACAACCGATGAAAACGACTGATGACGACGACGACGACCGATGACGAGGACTGATGACGACGACCGATGACAACGAAGACCGACGACGACGACCGTCGACAACGACCGATGATGAAGACCGACGACAACGACAGTGCAATGCTGACTTTCCGGTATTGAAATGTGGTATGATTGAAGGAAGTCTGGAGCCGACTTCAGACTGCAGGTAACCAAAGCTCCCGCACCAGTACTACTGCTTTGAACATTACATTTTTTACCTTAAATCTCAATAAATTTAATAAAATATTCCCAGTATCTTCTTATTATTCTTGATAATCCACTGACAAAGTTTCATCCAATTTCCGTCAGATTTAGCTGGCCTTCACTTATGTTTGGTGGATGAAGAAAGCCATCATTTTATGACAGTACTTAGTCTTCGTTTTCAAAGACAAACGTTTTTAATTTGCTGAAAACCAGCCAAGCCCAAAGTTCAGTTAATTTACAAAAAGTGGCGGTGGCAGGCGGAAAACAGCTTTTTGATTCAAAGAAACATATGATATACTAACAGTAGTTCGTCTTTATAGCCCGCTTAATTTCAAAGTTTTCAACTTATGGAAAACTAGTCGAAATTGATTGAAAATTTTGAAGCGGCAGCCTGCAGAAACCGGCTGCACAGCATAAATTTTAGAAAGGTCAGAGGTCGTTTGAAGGAGACTTATGACAAGTAATTTCTACTTCGCATACCGACAGATAATTCAATGAAAACTTCGTAGCTATAGCTACCAGAAACGGTATTAAAAGCTTTTTGATTAAAATCGACTTTTCTAAATCGTGGTTTTGTTTTTAGTATTACCAGCTTTTAATTTGTTCAACCGAGACACTCGAAAACGTTTCTGCCATTTTCCTCAAAAGAAAAAGCAACTGATTTTGAAATACCACTCTCAAGCGCTTGAAATACAATCATTAACAATAAATGCCACTCTTTCTAAGCCAATCAAATTGCAAACGTTGATTGAACTATATTATAAAAGAGGTAAGAGCCTTTCAATAGTTTTTGCAAAGAAGTCTATTTTTTAGCGGGTCATTATAACTCGACATCAAAGCCGAGTATTTTTTGGTTCAGTTTATGAGAGCAGACCGATGAATCCGTAAAACAACAGATGAAATAGCGTGGTCTCGAATCATTTGATGCTGGGCTAAAACACCCCGTGCACATTTCATAGAAGAGGATTCACTTTGACACATCTTTACAAAAGAGTTTCTTTTATTACCCTTACCCTTTACCCAAGGTTACCCTTTACTCAAGGTTACCCTTTACCCAAGGTTACCCTTTACCCAAGGTTACCCTTTACCCAAGGTTACCCTTTTCTCAAAGTTACCCTTTACCCAAGGTTACTTTACCCAAGGTTACCCTTTACCCAAGGTTTCCCTTTACCCAAGGTTACCCTTACCTTTCCCTTTACCCAAGGTTACCCTTTACTCAAGGTTACCCTTTATCCAAGGTTACCATTTACCCAAGGTTACCCTTTACCCAAGGTTACCCTTTACCCTAGGTTACCCTTTACCAAAGGTTACCCTTTACCCTCACCTTACCCTTTACCGAGGTTTATCAACGATTCACAAACAATTTTATAGAAAGGGTTGGGCTTTTCAGACGGGCAAGGTTAACATATCTAATCCTACACACTGGTCGATTTTGTGTTTGGTTGTAAATTACAGGAGAACCGTCTCAATCTCTTGGCAAATGTGTTGTTTGCGAGAGCGATCGTGTGGAAATGACTCGCTCGAAAACAATAGATTTTCAGCAAAACACCATTGATTTCTCAGGTAATTCCAGAAATTAGTATTTGACTAGAATATGAACTTTTTTGCCTGTCTGAAAAGCCGAGTTAACAACTAATGATTTTGCGAGAAAGCGTTGATAAACTTCATGTCGCAATTACAACCGTGAAGGGATCTATTCCCTTATCGTCAATCTCTTTCCAAAAAAAATTGCTCCTTCTCCACTGACGCCAAAGAAAAAATTCAGTGTTTTTTGCTCCAAGTATTTTCTAAGTTTTCAGTGACAAATCCATTAAGAAAAGGCATGACCATCATAAGACACCCAACTCTTACTTTTCACTTTAAAACTCCAACTCAGTTCAAATCTTTGTTTTTAAATCAGAAAATCATAAGCAACCAACGATTACACATTGCAACACATAATAATTTACTAATGTGTTTATTCACTTATTTAATATTACTGTTAAATTTTAAATACATAGATCCATTTTTAAATACAATTATTTTACCTTATGTACAATTTTAATAAGTGTCACAAAGGACCTAAAATTATTCTTAAAGGTATTTTGTATACAACTAATTTATCCTAATGTATCAATGGGGTTGTCTTGACTTGTAACAAGATCACTAAAATTCGATGAAAAGTTTAAAATCTCTTTTAAGTGTGCATACATACGAAAGTTTCTGCAGTATAAGGAGTAAATACAGAAATATATAAAAATCGTAATAAAAACACTGCCAGTTCACCCTTACCCTGTCAAAACCAGTTTCACTTCAAATCAAAGATACGGAGTCAAATTTTGAACCAGGAGCTGAAACTCTACAACGTGACCATTCGATTTATTCGTCTCTGAAGATAGATTTGAAAAATGTCCAAACTTATCGAATTTAGAACCTTGCTTTAGAACAAACTTAGCACAGAGTTTTAGGTCAACATTTGGTAGAGGCGAACACTGGTTTTGCTCAAAACTACGAATACAATTTAGAAAGCTCTTCATCCAGGTGTTCAAGGAAAAGCTAGGTTGTTAGTTACAAGTTTCTAGCGGACAAACAACCGCGCCATTTTGAGTGCCATGAGACAGTAAACCCCACTTTACCATCTTTTACTTAAAGTATTCGTAAAAATAGATTTTCGAATTACACAACGTTCTATGTTGGTTTGAGGAAAACGTGGTAGGTAGAAGAATCACCCCACCTAATTCGACAGCTGAACAATTTGACAAAGTGAATGAACCTTGCAGTTGTGGGAAAGATGCGATTCTCATGCAAATGGTTCCAAGTGTTTTATAAAGACAATGTAAGAAACGTTATCATGCCCAGGGTACTTCAGATAGGCGGGTAATTCTCCAATCCAGGTTATTAATCCTTATCCTACTAAACGCATTTTCACGTAAACTAAAAATGTTCTAACTTTTAAACCAGTTGATGAAACCCTATTAAGTGACCATTCATTTTGTTTGTCTTGAGGAGTAGAAATGATAGGTGTTATTTATTCTAACTTTTGAACCAGAAGATGAAACCCTTTAAAGTGACCATTCATTTTGTTCGTCTTTAAAAGAAGATTCAGAAAAATGAAAACGTTCAGTGTTTCACCAAAACCCGACGTTGACAATTTTCAAGAAATTTTGCAACTTTGAGTTTGAACTTCCCAGCAGGAAAAGAGTTACAAGACTTTGTCGATGATGGTACTATGAACTCTCAACTTAATAATAACTACCAATTTTAAGTGTACAGCACTGTAAGAGCATTCTGTCACACACTATATTTTGAAAGATTTGTTTTGCCAATTTCATGCGGGAGCTGCTAACTAGGTCTTTAACCTCCGAGGTACTAACCTCATGATAAATAAGTAAATAGATTGTATTGTTTTATACTTTAACAAATACTTTTGTTTCTTTACTTAATAAAACCACTGGTTGTAAATAGTATTGTAAAAATTAAAGTTAACAGGAATAATTCATATACTCAGGCAACTGCTATCAAATCCGCTATTTTCCTCTAAATACAAAAACAGTGGCGATAATAATTATCAACAATTCTTACCATAATTACAGAGATGCCAATCTTCAAAATACAGGAGGTGAGGTTTGCTTTTATGACAGTCTCCATAATTACAATATTTCCGATTAATGCGAGAAATTTGGGCTTAATGCAAAAGAGCAGAAGGTGAGACTGAAATTTGGGACTCTGCAAAGTTTAGGAGAGTTGGCAATCTCTGCCAGTATGACTCATTCCTGTTAGTTGTTTAGCAAGTGGTGTGTAATAATTCAATTAATCCTAGCTATTTCTTGAACACTTCTTAGCTTTAGCAATGAAAATTGAGTATCTAATCATCATTTATTGCTATATCCCAACCATTAACCGTATTTTGCTGACATAATACATTTTATATGAGTTAATGACAGTTCAATGCCATAGTAACTGTGAAAGTCATTATCATTAATTGTCATCAATTTATGCCTAACTATCAGTGGTAGAGCTCTTGTCAGTAAATACAATGGTATTAAAAAAGAGACGAATTAAATAAAAAATAAATTGATTATAATACATAAAAAGAAAAACCAGGATTTACATGATGAGGTTGTAATGGCGGTCATCTTCTGCGATGAGGGCGATATTTGAAGCACGATTGGGTGCATCCTCTTTGCTGGGATAACATGCTATAAAATCCTCTTTGTCAACTTGGCTTGGTCGAATAACTTCAATGACAACATTCAGTGTGTATCCCAACAAATGCATTTCAACCTGTACCAGGAAGATACAAAATACAATAAGATGTCGAAAGAAAGCTACAGTAGCGTGTTAGATGGAAATGGCTACGTCCGTGTTTCGATAGAAACAGTTAGCATTTAAATTTAAGTTGAACACAGTAGAAATGAAAAACAAAACGTTTCAGACTTTAGTCCTTCAGGGTAAGTATGGGAAAGATAGGAAGAGAAGTAGTTATATAGTATGGCACAGAATAATTACCGAATAAGCCAAGAAGTGCAAGTAACTAAGAAAATAAACAAGACAGAAATAAAAATTAGTGGAGTAGAACACAAAGTGTGAGTTCATCACATGGGGGTAGTGCAAGCGAAAAATATAAAAAAGCCATGAAACAATGGGAGTGAAATACTAAGACAAAAGGATGGGAAAAGACAGTAGACTAATTGAACTTGAAGCGTTCATTTATCCGGTGGGGGTTTTGAGTGCCCAAGTAGAACACAATGAATGATGATGATCTCTATGCCGACTATTTTGACTATACATTATACCAGACATTCTGGCTAGCTGGGCATGCAAATAATTAGGGACTTTTAGGAAATTTAGGGCCACCTGGGTGCCAGTAATTCAAAATTTTATGAAGACAACAAAAAAATACAAATTATTTTTGTTTCATAGGCACATAAAACTGGTACCGTATTTGCTTGTGTATAAATCGAGGTTTTGGGGACGTAAAAATCGACCGAATCAACTGACCTCAATTTATGCAAGGAAAAAAAAATGACAAATTTTTAAAAAAGTATTGATTTTGGATCCAAAAATGGAGTTCGATTTATACACAGTATAGACGTATACACAAGCAAATACAGTAAGTTGCCGTATTTCCTCGAATAAACGCCGCACATGAGAGCCAAAATATTAATAAATGCCACCCTTGAATAAACGCCACACTTTTAACAAGCGCAGAGCAGAGTTGTTTAAAACTGTAAGCTTAAAGTCTGAAAGGTTTTCTAACGCGTTACAAGCGCAACAAATTGTAGTTTAAAACTGTAAAGCCTGATCCGTACAGCCAGACAAAGAACTGTATCATTTTTTTCTACATTTTAAAGGAAAGTTATGGTTGGTTGTTAACAAAAATAAACAACATTTCAAATAAACGCCGCCCTCAAATAAACGCTGCACTCAAATCATGAAAAATTTCATAATAGCCAGAGTGTTTATTCGTCGAGGAAATATGGTATGTTTGATGATAACATGACAACAAAACACATACCTGTTCTAGCCCACCAGAGTCTCCCACATGATTCAAATGTCTACGTAAAAGTTCCTGTGGGTTTGGAGACGTATCTCTTGCAAACATCAACATGGCGAAGACTGGAACATCTTCTCCACAATTCAGTTTTTTATGCAGATCTACTGCAGAAACCATCATCAGAAACTTAACAGCTTCGAGAAGTTTTAGTTCCACATTAATGAAATCTTTGTTAAAAAGTGCAAGTAAGTGTGTTATCTTTTCTTTCTTTGACTTCAGTGCATTCACTTCGTTTACTTCCTTCACAAAAGATGATAAATAATCCTTTAAAGTCTCCATAACGTCATTCTTTTGGAGTTGTATTCGATTGGCAAAATTCCACTCCTTAATCCATGTAAAACCCTCTGCATACATTTTGTCTGGGATCTGTTGAAACAGAAATGTTAGAAACTTGTGCTGATGCAACCAACTGAAAAGTATATAGTATCAACTGTTACATAACTCCAACCACCATGGTCAAAAGGAGACTAAATTTTTATAAATTTCATTATATGAAAATTGAACCTTATTAAATATTAAATAAATGATACAGACTGTGTATAACTTAAAAAGTTTTTCCAAAAATCCTGGACCTAAATAAGCTAGATAAAGCTGCAAAATTATTTTATATGCCTAAATGGCTCACTGCAGCAGGTGCTTAATTTATATACAGATTCAGTAGTTAAGTGACGGTGGCGTGGTTGGCGCAAGGTCCCAGGTTCAATCCTCGGCTCAGCCAAGAGTTGAACATTTGTGTGACCTTCTTTTCCGCCAAAGTTGACTCAGCTTTCCATGCTCCCGAGGTCGGTAAAATGAGTACCAGCTTCTGCTGGGGGCTAACCTGTGATGGATTAGTGTACCGTCCAGGGGGTATCAATGACTCTTATCCGCTTAACACTACAGAAACCGGGGATAAGCACCGGCTCCATGGGCCACTTGGGCTTTAGCAGTAGTTAAGTGGATTAGGGTCATGGATTCCCTCTGGATGGGACACAAGTCCATCACAGGTCAGCCCTCAGCAGCAGCTGGTAGTAACTCATTAGATTTCACAAACTTTAAGGATAAAAGCTGCCTCAATTTTGGTGAAAAAAGGCCACCAAGATGTTAAACATTTGGTAGTTCCAGGCTTTGGAACTGTGAACTTGTGGTTGGAAGGCAGCAGAGATCTTACCACTAAGCCACTGTCAGACCTCAACAAAAATACTGCATTTACTTAAAAAAGCCCTGCAGCACTTAAAAGTTATCAAACTTTCATGACTTAGTTGTGACACTTATTTAATATTGGATTCAACAACAATTTTTTCTATTATATTTTTTCTTGTGCCAACCAAGTTCACAGCAACACATTAATTACAAGAATTTTGAAGAGAGAGCTTCAAGGGTGAGTGGTAAATGTTAAGGCTTTAAACTGAAAAAATTGCTTTAAAACACAAATAAATTTCAATGGTGTTTTGAAATCTCATTATTTAGTGGGTATTTTTAGTTATGCATTATTCCTTAAATAAGCACCACATTGATACTGCAGTGCTTAGTAGGAGGTAGAACTTAGTAACTTTTTGTCCCAAATGCAGACTGTCCTTATTTGAGGGCAGCACTTTTTGGGGGTGGCAGATATTTGAATAAAATGATAATATGGTATACATGTATTACTATACATTCATGTGTACATACAACTACACAATGTAATTAATTCTCGACTTTTAACCCTTACAGTCCCAGGAAAATTATCAACCTCCAACTTCTCCTCACATAACTCAAATAAAACAAATATAGAACTGGTAATGAGAAGCAAGGAACTGATCAAGTGAAAAAGGCTGTGGAAGTTGAAATGCCAAATTCTCCCAAACTGCTTATATTGGAATTGTGGAACTCAGTTGGGAGAATTTAACAACACATCATTTGTGGTGCTTGGGGCTCAAAGGGTTAACTTGATACATCATAATACTTGGAAGTACTTGGGGTTTAGTTGGCTAGTGTATTTGCTAATAAAATCACCTCTGCCAAGGCATCTGGCACTGGGTATCTGGCTAATACAGGTGCATTGTTGAGAAGGGCCTGGAATAGAGTGGCTCTAATTGCACAGTAGTTGTCCCCCCTGACTTGATGTAGATGATGGCAGTTAACATGAGATGGAATGGCAGCATAGCCCTAAGAAATAAAAGGCACTTTTTAAGCTCTTGTGGCTACTGCAAGTGGACATGACATGTGAAGAAATTTATAGTTAAGGAAATGTTGTGAATCTAGTTTAGAACGTTTTTTATACTCACATCACTTATTTACGTGGGAGATTGGGAGGTTTATCGGCTGACAGTTGATTGATTCTGAATGATGTTTTGAGGTTTTGTGGGCTTCCTGCAGTGTTATTTGGTAACTTGCCCAGGCTTCCTGTTGTGGTGTTACAGATTCACTTACCTGCACGATGATGTAGTGGCTACCGTCTATTGATGCAGTAGCCAAAACAAGGTGAAAAACACTAATCACAATTTTCTCTAAATCTAAGTTATCTAAACCAGTGCAAGGTCTCCTATCATTTTCCAGGGCAATGGACCAACCCCAAAGGGGCTTTTCAGTGTTATCACTAAAATCTAACAGGGAGTCTGGCTTGCCAGAAAGCTATTTGCACCAGTGTGATGAGTGTTTAGAGGACTCAAACAAATGAAACCTCTGGGTTATGAGTCTCAGCACTTTAAACTACTTAGCCATGCTACCTTACCTTCTGATACTTGGACATACAGTATCAAGATTGACATAGTCAAAAACATCAACCACAATCAGCAACTATAATAATTTAAAGACATCTTCATTGCTATCAACTGAAGTCAATTCTTGCTATAATTACTAGGCCTTTAGTTCATTTGCTTACAAAAGTTTAAAGAAAACATTTAACAACATTTAATAGCCTTAATTACTTTCACTCACACATGTCTATAAAAAAATTAAACAAACCTTTCTCATAGTTTCAGCTACGATGGTTTCTCCCTTCCATTCTTGCATAGCATACTTGTCAATCAAAACTGCTTCACCAATAGAAGTGCGAGATCTTTGAACCTCACCTACATTATCAATTTCCCCCATCTCACCATTTACCAAAACCAACTCTAAGTTTTCACCAACATCATGATCGCTTTCACAATCTGCATCATAACTTTCATTTTCAATTTCATCATCGTCCTTCACTGGACTGTCTGTATCTGCAGTGCTTGTATAGCCTGTGTCATTGAAAGGTTCTGGGGGTAGGTCCAGATCTACTCTAACTCGATCATGCCCATGTGTGTGTGCATAATCATGCTTTATCACATCATTTGGAGAACAGTGATCATCATCACACAGGGAGCCAAGGCTGTACCATCTCCTTGAGTCAAACTGTGAGTGGTTGGCTTGTGGAGAAACACCTTCACTTGTGCTGTGACCTCTAGTTCTAGTGAAATCATCACTTAGTTTCGTCTTCAGCAAGTGGTTACAATATGAAAATGGTGGGTGAGTTCCGTTGACAGAGAGATTTGATAGTTTTGATATTGGTGTGTTAGAATCTGCAAAGTTGTAAGAGCAAGGTGCCTCAGTTCTGGTTATCAAGGGTAAAACTTTCTTTTCACTTGGTGCAGTGCAGTCATCATGTGGAACTAAACTATCTGTGGAGCTAGGCTCAAAATCTGCTGAACCATAACATTTGTGTTCATTGTTATCATCAGCAAAGTCATTATTTGCCAGTGGAAAATTTTTACTTTGATGATACTCATTCTGTGATGAGGCACTTCCAGTGTTATCATAGCAATCCAATGCAGAATTACATTTATGAGCCCACAGATCTGTCATCCCAAATGTCATCATCTCAGGACAGTGACACAGTTGAGATTTAGGATATCGATACCTCTTCTGCCGCTCATCACCAGCTGATATTCTTGACACCTGACTCATATCTGTATAACTAGAAACAGAATTCTTCACAGAATGACTGCTTTCTGTGATCTCGTCGCTCAACAGTTCTTCCCATGCAAGTGATAACGACATGTCTAAGATGCTCATATCATCATCAAACTCCTCAACACTGTTAGTAGTTGGGGGTGTATCAAAAAATGAATTATAGAGTCTTAACTGGCAATATGAATGGTCATGCTCATTGGGGCTAGCCGAACTACTGCCGAGTAAATATCCAATACTTTGGTTTGATAGGTTGCCAATTCTTGATTCAGGTGGGCTTGCACTCAAGCTTCTGCTTTTACGAAGGACAAATGGATTTTTCATTAGATCTTCATAAGAGGTTTTGTGAGAATCTAAGAAACTGTTGTTAGTTGATGTGGCATTTGAGGGACTTAAATCATTGTGGCCATCACGAAGACTGTTTGTCAGTACAGGTTCTTCGGAAGTTAACATCTGTCTTTTATTATTGGCATCAGAATCTTTTTCTCCTGTATCCTTTATTGTTGCCATTACAGTTGAAAGAATTTTCGGATGTTTAATGCCTTGTTCTTGAACTGATGATTCTGGTTTGTTTGAAAAACTGTTTAGAGTTTGCTCTTTCGAATTGTTGTGACTCGTTATGGCATCACTGCTCCCTCTGTATGGCTGCAGCAAGTGCGACCCAACCTGTGATATGAAACAGCTCTGTTAGGAACCACTGAACGGATGTGTTTGTTGCCTCAAATATCACATACCCTAATGTGAAATGTTAAATACTCTTTGAACAGGATTTTACCTCTGAACAAGGCAGTATTCATTTGTTGCCACAGACAGAGTTCATTATATTATCAACGAATATGAAAAAACATGCAATCAATTTTAATAGTTATGCCAGAACTTAACTCAAGCACAGGAAAAGATTTTTTAATGATAACCTGACGTAATAGACCCTTCTCACATCAGCAATCATGACATTATAACAAAATATTCCGTTTTTCAAAATTTGGAATTTATCATTAAATTTGGGACATCAATAGTGGTAAAAGTGCAAAGTTTCGATGATAGTGGCCTAAAATGGGGACAATATGAACATTTAAAACTAAATGTTTTTGTGGAATTTTTGCAACAATGTATGTGTTTAGCATCATAACGAGGCTCACAGGGCATGCAATGCCTTTCCACTATAAACTTCTTTGTAAAATTGTTCAGATTTAATAATTTATTTATTTGTCAATTAGGGGGCTGCATCTTCGAAAAGTGAGTTTTACTAATTGTAACAAATTGGATAAAAAAATTTATATTCCTTTTCCCAATAAATCAAACATTTTGAACATTGTGTCATATGCGCTAAGCGTGAAAATGGTCCATGCCTGAATCACATGTAGCATGCAATTCCACTCTTATATTTTTGCCAGTCAATACTCTACTCATCACACCATTTTTTGTTTTTGTTATAACAATCACAATTAATAACTCTTTGTGACTAATGTCAGTGCTAAATAAAAATTGAATTGGAATTGAATTGGAAAATAATGAGGCAGGGGGAGTCAGGTAGGCATATATAAGGGAGTTAGGTCGGTGTAGTGGTCATCATTTTTTGAATATAAAAAAAGATAAAATATATTACTTCTGTCTCAGCAAAAAAAAAAAATAAAGTTATTATTCCTTAATTGCTTGTATTTCCTCAATCAGTTTTTTTCTAATCTAAAAAAATGTACTCATGACCCTGATAACTCCCAGGTTTTTAATCTTATGAACTTGGTAGCTCTGGTTAGAACAGGCAGGAAACTTGACTATTACAATATTCTCACCCAAGCTTTTTAAATATAATATACAGCTTTTAGTTATTTATGACACAAAATTTATTTACTAGTTATTTATGACACAAACATGTCAGGATTCCTAGAAGCCTCCAGTTTTAACTATAACAAACAAGTTCCCAAACAATACTTCTAAAAACACAAACATGTCAGGATTCCTAGAAGCCTCCAGTATTAACTTAGTAACAAACAAGTTCTCATACAATACTTCTAGTCACACTAAAAACAACTCTCAACATAAATTAGCTTTAACTGGCATAACTGATAAACAACCCACACACTTGAAACAATATTGTCACTTTGCATTGTTAAGTAGTTTCTAAACAAAAGCATGTTACTATTTTGATAGAAGTTAATATATTTTTGTTGACATGTGTGAGTCATGTTTTATAGCCTACAGATAAAAATATTATACATCAAGTGAATGCTCAAGGGCAAGTTTAATTTCTGTTGCAATCTTATTACGTAACAGAATTTGCCTTTACATATTAAAAATAATTTATTCCATTTCATAAATTATATAAATATGAACTTAATAAACTGAATTTTTTAAAATCAATTTTAATAAATCTAGAATTAAATTTAATCCAAACCTTTATTCTGTCTCCACTTTCCAACAAGTTTTTAAGTGACTAATATAGATTCATTATGTCTGTCTGACAAGAACACCTACATAAACTTTGTTTTGCTTCTCGAACCATGAGCACTTGAAAATGACGTTAGCCGATGTCAAAACATCGTCATACAGACATGATATTGCTTAATTTTATAGTCAAAGCTTAGACAGAAAAGCATACGAGAAGAGACAAGTGAACACTTTTAGTTAATTTGCCCTACTGCTAGCTCCGCTCATCATTATTATGACATATGCAAAACTCTTCAAGTATTTGCCTTTCAGCTTTCAAGAAAATATGGTTACCAAGGTTATTGTGATGTGATTGAACTCATCTTGATCCAGTTTAATGCTTCACAGTTGCAAAAAATTTGCTAACATTGTACTTTCTAAAACTTTAATGGAATCCACTTTGCATAAATTCAAGTTAGGACTTAAAAACCAGATTGAAAGAAATTGACAAAGTAGATGGTCAATGCCTAAAATTGTCAACTAGTTTTTCTTTTACTGTGTTTACAAAATTTGAAGTCCAATATGGAGCCACAAAGAATTAATTAAAATGATCATAATTATACAGTCTAAAAATTAAGAACTTCAAAGTTTGCTTCCTTTCTTAAAAGAAACTCTAAAATTCTGGTGACTCGCAAAAAAATTGTTATAACTTATTACCGAATGTAAGACATTACAACAATTTACTAAACCATTGGTGGCATGATAAACACATTCTCAAAAGATTGCTATTGGTGTATGTACATAGCTTGGCTTAGTTGGAAAGTTCTCTGACTGCGAAGTGTCAGCCCTGATTTGATCCCAGCATTAGCAACTGTAATGACAGACTTCTTGCATTTGGTTGCAAGGAGCATAAACTACCTTTAATGCTGTGAACTATGTGTGCTCAAGATCCCTAAAATTATTATCAAAACACAGAAATGCAGTCAGCGAATACTATATTTGGGTTAGAAGTTGACCAACTACTGTTATTATCACATTGTTAAATCACGGTTCATACAGAAGATATCAAGCAAAAATCAAGGACATTTCAAGGACAATTTGATTAATTTCCACTACATGATTACATCTCACATTGCACACATTGATGAAAAAAAAACAGCTAAATCCTTTTACAAGCCTAAGTGGCCCATTGGAGCCAATGCTTATCTCTGGTTTCTGTAGTGTTAAGCGGATG
>JAODFW021245102.1:0-15336 GCA_027575235.2 Palythoa mutuki | reverse complement strand
TTCCATTTGACAATTCGAACAGGCTTCAAGTTTAGATTACTAGGCAGTTTAACGGTAGACCATAAAACTAGCAAAAATAATCAATGGTCTACAGTTTACTTATCAGAAGTTTGAAAAACAAAATACTCACCGATACCAATGCCACGATGCCACATACTGAACGATAATAAAAAAGAACCGATGATGATGATGACCAACATCACAAAACATGTGCCCAAACCATTTCAACATTGCGGCAATATTTTACACGATCTTCATCACGTTCTTGACAGATTTCTTTATACACTTCATTAGAATTCTTAAGATGTTGTAAACGACAGTTTTAAGTCACACAGGCTTTAAAAATCAGCCAAAAGAACGCACAAAACTTCGCTTCCTGCAAACAAACGAATTTCTAAAACGACGCTGTCTGCGGCGTCACCACGTGACTAGTGCCAGGCTCTTGTATGAATAAACCGCGTTCCCAGGGCTTTTCTCCGGCTTCTCTTCGGAAAAAAGCCCTGATTAAAGGTGGCGAACTTGCAAGTATTTTACATGACTACCTATGTAAATCAACGGCGGGCAAAAACATATGCACAAAGTGGTCGACTCTTGAACTTTTGTTTATAATATTTTTACGTTATTTCGATTTATGCAATTAAGTCGAATCGCCTGTGAAATGGAAACATGTTTATCAACTTGTGAAGAAGTATGTTATGTTGTTTTTATTCTAGTGGTGCAGGAAACTCGTTAGGTATTTTACAAATTCAGTGTAATATACTGGTAAATAAACTTAAAAATATATATATTTCAACACAAGTTAAACATTAAATTTCCGGCGCTTAAACGTGACGGAAACGTTGTTTTCAAGTTTCCGTTCCATAAACGTGACGGAAACGCGTCACAATAAAGAAATTTAGACCTTTTGTGTTTCCGTCGACGGAAACGTAACGGAAACACTGGCCTTCGCGTTTCCGTTGTGATTCCGCTTTCGGAAACATAACGATTTCGTGCTGTGTTTGGTTTTACAGATCAGTTCTGGCTGAAGATTACATTGAGATGCGATCACTGTGAAATGACATAAGTGTGCAACTCGACACACTGACTGCTTAATTGACCTTTTGTTTGAAAAAACTGGTTACAATATAATGCTAGTTTGTTTAATGTTAAAATTTATTTACCAGCAAACAATAGTGGTCTGTTCTGCTGTCATTTATGGAGTGAAATTGGATCAGTTTCCCGATCCCTTGATACTCCCTTTTTCCCCACGTGTACACTAGCGTGTACACTTCGTACAATATTGAGTCAGACTCTTAACTTTTAGTCTCTGCCCTGTCTCATGATTTAGCTTGATTTATTACCGTTAGACGCCGTCTGTTAGTACGTCTTCAAGACGTGCTAACAGACGGATCAGCTTCAGACGAATTTTGCTCCATAATTCGTCTTTGCACCGAATTTATACTAGAGACGGATTATCCGTCAGAGACCCATAATCCGTCTGGACGGATAACTCGTCTCCAGTATAAATTCGGCCAATTTCTACCGCTGCGCTACTTCTATCAGTATTGAATGAGTTATAGGTAGCGTAGGTTTATTTATTTATTGATTATTTTTTTAATTCCTTTAGAAACAGTCGTGCTACGCTGGTAAGATAGTGAAAATACATTTTTGGCATAATCCAAAATAAAGAATTGAACAAGTAATTTGGTTGCGGTAAAACCTCCTCAGTTCACTGAAGAGCTAATGCTCGAAGCATTAACCTCTTTTTCCTTAAATCGTGATCTATTTTAAGTTCACCACTGTAAAGAACTTATTTACATCTTACGACAACTTGAATATTTTAAAAAGGCTCTAACATCCAATTCTTCTCTTGTTAACAAGAGCTTCTTGAAGGCCCCTTTTTATCCTAAGCCACAAACTCGCTTACGTCCATCAGGGCCTCGAATGTTTTCCAAGCATATTATAACACCGATGTCGTAATGTACTTGGTATACACCTAAGTTGCTGGTATACCTTTCATTAATTCTTTTGCTGTCAACCAGTGGAGATACACCTTTCTTTACTGGTCCCGTATTCTTCTTTCGGGTACTCAAAGTCTAAGACAAAGTTACAAGTTAGGTGGCTTGTGACTGCGTTGACCTGGACACTAGTTTTTCTCACTTTGAAAAAAGTTTACCTCAACCTTAAATCAAAGTTCATCTAGAAATCCGCTTGATTTTTCGCATTGTTTTGCTTGATTTTCAATCGTTTACTGAAAAACCTGTTTCTGAGAGTCCTTTTGCTCATCCTATGATATTGTTTCATCGTATCAGGTTAAAAACAATATTTATCGTGTCTCTGTTATATGCAAATTAGCTATGGAATGGTATGTAATGCGCATGTGCGCCAGCTGACTGTGTCCCTTTCAGGCATGGTTTTTATCCAGCGCAGACCAGCGGGAAGAAAAAATCGTTTCTGGTCTAAGGTAACGGTGTTTTTATCCCAGAGGGAACCAAAAACTTACCACAAACACAATT
The DNA here is from genome assembly GCA_027575235.2 of Palythoa mutuki. Taxonomy (NCBI): domain Eukaryota; kingdom Metazoa; phylum Cnidaria; class Anthozoa; order Zoantharia; family Sphenopidae; genus Palythoa; species Palythoa mutuki. The sequence goes on along the minus strand of JAODFW021245102.1, from coordinate 12,841 downwards.
TGGTATCCTTAAACTCCTTAAGGTGTATTAATGGTGGTCACGTGATACGTGACGTCACAGGCTTTCTCAAGATGATTTCTAAAATGGGCCAAGGATAGTGAGATATCGTGAAAAACTACCCATAAGAAACGTTTAACCACTTTCCAAGGCAACTATTTCTGTCCTGAATGGATGAACTCTTCAATTATATGGAAATACAGAATATCATGTGACCTCTTTTATGAAATAACTTCTAAACTGGATATATTAGTCGGCCATTCAGGGCAGATTTTTGCAGGGGCCATTAGCACAATTATAAATATACTAAATTTGACAGTGATTGAATGTCATCTCGGCGGCCCATTTTCAGTTGTTTTTTCAAAAAAAGAAAACAATTATAGTCACGTGACTCATTTTATCACGTGTTATTGGTCTTACAATATAAAGGTCATCAAGATTGGTCAGGCTGCCAATTCTGCAAAAATTAAACCAAATCCTGGCAGAGTAATTGCTATTTTTGTTTCTTAACTTCACAAAACATCAAATGAATAGTATTTCGTATTCATTAATTAAAAACGCAAACGATCGCAACGTAAATATCCAGACAACAGTGACGAATAAAATTGTGCGAGAAAAAAAGAGAAACTATAAATGGAATTTGTTCAGTCGTTTTCTTCTATATCCGCATTCAAACATATGACCAAATAAAGCTCATTGCCTCGAAAAACTACTCTTCTAATTTTTGTTCTTATTTAACAGACAGGTTTTAACCTTCCCTCGTAAAATTATCTTTGAAGCAGTATCAGTATCAGTGTCTCTCGTGAAAGCTTCACTCATGTTAAAGGGGCATTGTCACGCTGTTGTAGCATCACTTTGAAAAGCTTAACCTGAAACTGCCAATACATCAGTGGAAACCTTAAAATAATGGTCTAGTTTTGCTGCCAAAGACTGTAGTACTACATTGAGACTATAAACTCCTGTGTGCCATCAAAGATGACGAGGATGGAAATGGATCGAAATTTAATTGAAAAAAAAATTCACCCTATGCTTTGAAAAATCACCAACAAAATTGTTGTGGTTAGCTCTTCCTGCTAAAATTTCATTGGAATTCATCTTGTTGATTCTGGAGCATTTTTTGCACAATAACAGGCATTAACAACAATCCTGGTGACAGTGCTCCTTTAAAGTGTAAGTAGAATTGCGTAACTTGTGAAGGACAGAAAAGTCCTTAAATCAGCAAAAAACTGAAAATTGCAAAATTCTGAACAGAACGTGGTTCTAATGAATTCGTAAACCTCTTGTCAGCATTACGCTCAAAGCGGAACAAAGAAAAAAGAGAAAAAGTCAATCCTTTTTTTTGTGGAGAGCCCGCTCGGATTTTTAGGTTAGTTTGTTGAGTATTGCTCCTGCGAACAAGAGTAAATCGCGACAATCCGTTTGCAGTGTTGAAAACGTAACAGCAGTTGATATACTTGAAAAACTCAGCACAGCACATGAAGCAGCGGTAAAGAGAAACGTAAACCAACGGGTTTAAGACGTAAGTGACGAGCGCAAGGTTGACCGACACGGAAAATAGCCAGGGATGGTCTGTCGGGAGCATCGCCCAGTACTCCAAAAAGGAAACGCGCAAGATATGGAAAATGTGAATGGGGAGATGACACAGCGCGAAAATCACGATCATATGGATAATTTTTCGTATAGCGCGCCTCCTCTGCGCTACAAAACGCCGCCTGGCCGGGATGATCTTAAAGTAAACAACAGAGATAAAAGATAAAGGAATTTTATATAGGAGAACTGCGTCTATGGGCTGGAGAATTTTCTCGAAATTAGGGTGTGGCCATGCATCGTGCTTAAATAAAGGTTGTCTGTCTGTCTGGCCATACAATATCGCACATGTACTTAGCCTCTTCTTCACCCTCCCTCGACCCATTGATGAACGAAACTTCGTCTACTTCTTCTTCGTGCTCTAAATAGTTCCCGGAACTGACATTGATGGTGTTGAGAAAAGTGACCTGAGGAATGCTGAGCAAAATGGCAGCAACCCAAATGATGATTAAGATATACTTAGCTACTGTTTTTCTGATCGAAACCCTGAGATTCAGAGCAGATTCAGAGCAGAATCTCATTAAGGCTTGCTCAGAGGCCGGGAGAATGGAGCCGTCCTGGTTCGTACAGCCATCCTGAAGACAAAATTCAATGAATTGTTTTTGTGCTGAGGAGTACACTCGCCGAGTCGATGGGGCCAGCCCATTGGAGAGGTAGAAAAGGCATTTTTGTGTCACAGAACGTGAAGCTCCTCCAGAAGATCCGCAGGGATTGGGGTTGCTGCTGAAGCTGCATGTGGCGCCAAAAGATGGAACTCCTGAAAATTGAAACGGGAAAGAGCATCAGCCACAGGGTTCAGTTTTCCCGCTATATGAGTAGCTGTAAATGAAAAACAGTGCTGGGCGGCCAAGAGAGACAGGCGGCGTAGGAGGGCCATCAAGTTAGGGTCTCGAGAAGTTCCCGACCGCAACACCTCAACCACTGCCATATTGTCGGAGCAAAACTCTACCCGTCTAGATGACCACCGAGGACCCCAAAGTGCGGCAGCCAGCACCACAGGGAATAACTCCTTATAAGCTATCGATAAGGGCATCTGTGCGGAAGACCAGGCCCCGGCAAACCAATCCCGTTTGAAGAGAGCTCCATAGCCAAGGGTGCCTGCCGCATCGGATGATACTTGAAAATCCGGCAGGGGAGCCCACTGCGGGGACAGGAAGAAGCTATGACCATCCCAGGAACGGAAGAAGTCCCGCCACCAGGTGAGATCTAGGTGAAAATCCTTGTTTAGCCGAATGGGGTGGTCATCCTTCCTGAAGGCCGAAAGAAGGTTAATCATCCTACGCAGGAATGTGCGACCCTGTGGGACAACTTTGCATGCATGCTGCAAGTTTCCAATGAGAGACTCCAGATTTTTTCGCTTGCAATACCTCTTACACGACCACTCATCAATGAGACTGGAAATGCGGTCAAATTTTTCCTTAGGCAGCCGTGCCTGGAGAGCCAGGGAGTCCAGTTCAATGCCGAGTACTGTCATAACTGTTGATGGACCTTCGAACTTGTCAGGGTGCAGGGGAACACCCCAGTCCGAGAAAAGTTTAATACAGGTGGCGAGGTTTTGTTCACACTGTGGTGAGTCGGGGGGACCCAAGGTGTGAAAGTCATCCAGTGCTTAAGAAAAGCCACATGGTAATTACGCCTTACAATCCACTCCAGTAAATCGGCAACGGTGGAGAAGATGTACGGGGCTGAACGCAGGCCAAAAGGGAGAGCAAGGTCAATGAAGAAATTGCCCCTCCACTGCATTCCTAAGAGGAAGCGGTCATCTAAGTGCACTGGCACAATACGATAGGCACTCTCAATGTCAAATTTTGCCATCAGCGTCCTGCGGCCATAGGTCATAATCCCATCAATGATGTCATCCACCGACATATACTGAACTGAGAAGGCATCCTTAGGAATCCCGTCATTGACACTGGCTCCCAGAGGACTGGAAAGATCAAGTATAAGACGCCACTTGCCAGGCTGATGCTTCTTCGGTATGACCCCAAAGCGACTGGTGTGAAGATTAGGGAGGGGCGGGTTAGGGAAGGGGCCAGCTATCCTCCCTTTATGCAATTCAGTCTGCAGGTAGGAGTCGATAATTGAAGGTTGAAGCAAGGCAGAGGGCATGTTACTTGTGGCAGATTTGAGCGAGATAGATGAAGAGTGGAACCCCAGATGGAAACCGTTGCGAAGACCAGAAATAACATAGGCCACCTTGGCCTGGTCCGGGTGGCCACGCAGCTCCAACTCCAACCTGTCCACTCTGATGGGTGAAACCATGGCCGGGAGATGGAGCGGAGAGAAATGATCTTCCAACGGAGAAGGTTCTGAAGGAGGAGCGCCATGAGGGAGAAGTGGTCTGCTTGGAGAAACCGCTGTCTGGTACGGCACTTCTGTTGGTGGGGTTTGGACACTGAGTGAGATGGCTGAGGTGGGAAGACGAATTTCTGTGGAGGTGCATAGGGGGTAGACACCTTGCTCTGGCCTAGAACTGGAACAAGGTACACTAGAAGGCAAAAAGAGCGGATGGGAACGTTGGATGGGTGAAGAGGTGCCTGATGGACTGGAGGCTGGACAACTGAAACAAAACGAACTGGAAAGTGGATAACTGGGTCCAAGCTGGCTGAGACTTGGGCAAACGAACAAGGAACTGGAACGTGAAGAACTGAAACGCAAACTGTCCAAAGTATGTATACTATTTACAAGTTGAGGGGCGTCTGAGTTAACGCCGTCGACATTTGCCTCCAAGTGGAGTAGGGGACCGGGAACGCCGAGTGGCCCTGGATGTCCGAAAGGGGCAGGATACGCTGCGATGATCCCCTTGGCAATCTTGACAGGCATGGCGGAACCGACAGCGGCCAAAGGGCCATCGGCAATGACCCTCATTCCACGAGTGGCAGAACTGCGAGGAAGTTGGGGTATGATCCAGGCCAGAATGGGAAGCAGAGGCCTTGGGGTGAGAAGTGCCTGAAGAAGAAGGGGGCTGAACGAGGGTGTGAAAATTGTAGAGATCGGGGTTCATTTTAGACCAATCCTTCAAACCTGAAGCAGCTGCATTCTTACGAAAGGCGGTGTCGTAAAGTTGCCACGCTTTTCCAGGGAATTTTTTGGCTGTCTGGATGATGAGCAGCTTGTAGTGCGATAAATCAGCCCATCTGGCCGGCTGAGAAGCACACAAGACGATGGAATAGATTGTAAACGCCTCCACCCAAGTGAGAATGTCCTGGATTTCGACAATTCTCTTGCGAGCCGGGGCGACCACGAGTTTCCCCTCCAAGAACGTTTGCGTTTCAGACTCGTTCACTTTGAGGTTGTCGGGGAGAAGATCCGCTAGTTCGACAAAAAGACCAGTTGTGATTTTGGTTACCAACTTGTGTGTAATGGGGGAGTATCCAGGGCCGATTACAAAATCTTTTCCGACCGCAGCAGATGAAACTGAGATGGCGGGAAAGGCTGACACGACCCCACCCCCGACAGTCGGTGAACCCGAACTCGATGGAAGAGGAAGGGAGGAAAAACCATAAGCAGGCGTCGAAAGTGTGGAAAAGGTGGAAACGAACGAAGGAACAATAAAGTTACCTGTTGTCGTGGCCTGACTGAGGGAGGCTTACGTCAGTGGAGCCAGCGACGACGTGGAGATCATCGCGGGATTCGAGCTCGGCGGAGCCGGCTGCGATGGGACGGCGTTGTGAGTGCGTAACGCGGCGAGAATGCCAGGTAAACTATCTGTTAACGCTTTTGACATTGCCTGGGCCAATGCGTCACTGCTAGTACTGATGTTTTGTCCGGCCTGTAAGATGGATGACCCTGCCGAGGACACGACGTCCGCCCCAGTTGATGGAACAACTTCGCTGTCGCCTTCGAACATGGTTATCGCCAGACTGTTGTTCGTCGTACGCGGCATAAAACCAACACAGAAAAACACGACAAACTCCGCTCCGTCGAAGGCCCAAAGACAAGGAATTTAACCACAAAAACGCGAGGTAGGAAAAAACGGACCACGAAAGCAAAAGAAAACCGGCAGGATACCTCCAAGCTCAAAAACCGCTTCGATATGCCACGCTGAAACACGCTACAACGCTGGGGGGCACTGAGCCTGCCCTGCCCACAGCAGACCGCTTGACAAAATACCAGCCCTTTGTAGTTAACTTAGTTAAATTGCATTTAACTGCATTAATACCTTGTATACTTTTCTCATACAAGTGAATTATTATATGAAGGTTCATATGTTGAACTATGGAGTGATATGGAGACATGATCGATCATCGCAGTTATATACACAGCTTAGGCAGTTGTGAAATTAAAGCCAGAAAAAATCAAAAAAATTCACGTCTGAACGGGATATGATCACCCATGGCCTCTGCAGTATTGGTGCAACCTCTACCAACTGAGCTTGCAAGCCAACTGAGACCTGGTCACTTACTGACCGGCTTTCAGTGGCTACTCACAAAGGGACCAGCTTCCAGCGGCTTGCTTTTGATAACTCAGTTGGTACAGCACTACACTGGTATTGCAGAAATCATGAGTTTGAATCCTGTTCAACCCTGAATTTCTTTCATGTTTTAATTTCACAACTGCTTAAGCTGCTTAACTGCAATAATCAATCATGTCTTCATACTTTTCTTATGTTGTAATGTTGTAATACATGCTAATCATTAATTCATAGAAATTCATTTTTCAATGGTTTCTCATTACAGCAATTCCATTGGAAGCACTGGCACAGAACTCAATGGTTTCCATGGTACTGACCTCTTATGGTGGACATATTGGTTTTGTGGAGGGCATTACAATTCACAAGAGCAATTACATGGAAAGGCTGTTTTCTCAGTTTGCAGAAGGAATATTTGAACTTGTCAAGAAGGACAAATTGAAAGAAATTCTTGAAGAGGCTTGTTCATGAAAAAGAATGCATTAATTTATTTACCCGATATGGATTCTAAGGATGTTCACACTTGATGCCCAAGAAGGGTGCCTGAGATGATCCTCCTAACACACCATTTTTTAGAAGTACTCACCAAAGAATTTGGGCACATTGCTCTGCCCAGGCACAAGGTTCTCCACCTTGTACTGTGGCACTTAATATTGTACTTGGATATTTGGACTTCCTAGTGTCTGAACGCAGCACTATTTTGTCCCTGTTCCAGTTCTTGGGGACGAAGTCTAAAAACAGCCCTAGTGGTACATATTATAAGGAGCTAAGTCACTGTTTGAAACGTTTAGCCTGAATATTTCAAGTTTGTTGTTTGTAATCCTTGTTAATCGTCTCCATCCTGAACCATCCTGTTTCCTTTATTATTTATTGTTATCTCTTTGGTGTTTTTCTATCCTTGGAAACTACTATTTTCAGGTTTCCTTCAATTTAAATGTAATTTTGTGTGTGGCAAAAATAACTTAAAATACTCTGCCTTAGCTCCTTTAAGTCCAGCAAAGGTTTCCGAACTGAGTCATGCAGATGAGAATGTTGTAAACAATTACTCGTAGTTACCACAAAAGATGCCATGTCAGCATAATGCTACTAAAGCCTTATCTGACCCTTTTCTTTTGGAGAAAATTTCACCAAAAAGCAAGACTCTCATTATGTCTAAGGTGTGATTAGTCATTTACTAAAAGTACATAAGTTATGTATTTTTAACTCTGTTTGATAAATTAGCATATCCTGCACATAATACAAACCATAAGTTATTGCATAATAGAGAATATACAGCTGACTGGGGCATTCAGCAGTGGAAGGTGTGACAAACTAATTAGCGTTTTGAAATCTTGATTGTTTTATCAATGTTTGGTTTTCAAAAAATCTAAATCAAGCATTCTTTCTAGAGTGAAAAAGTCTGCAATAGAAAATTTTGCATGCAGCATTTATTTTGATGCTTAGTGTGAAACTGAGAACACCTTGAACACCAGAAGTATTTACAAAATGTTTTTGTGTGGCAAGGTAGAAGCCAATTAGGTGTGAGAAACTAAACTGCAAACGGCAACAGTAATTTGGTTTCTGGTTTTGAGGTTTCCGTGTATGTCCTGATTTTAATTGTGTTTGGTCAGTACACATTTGACCTCTCAAAATCACATCAAAGTGTTCACGGTTTTTGTACTCGCATAGTAAATTAAAACATTTAAACTTTAAGTTTAGTTTTGTTTACCATTTTGTTCCGAATTTGAGTTTTTTTGAAATATTTGAAGTTGAAGTATAATGCACATATCACAAGCTTCTCCCTGGGGTTGACCTGCGGGGAGACCTATTCCTAGGATTGTGAGAGGGTGAAGCATTTTAAGCTACATTTTCCTGTGCAGAGATTTCCCCTCAATCTCCAAATATTATTCTGCAAATTTAGCATCCCCTATAAGTTTAGCTTGGGAAGGGGAAAAGTCAAGAGTTTGCATGATCAATTGACAAACCCTGTATTCTCCATCATAACTTATGATCTCTGATCTGTCTGGGGGCTCACCCCTGGGGGAAGCCAGTGATATGCACATAAACATTCCATGTTACATACCCAAAACTTTGCTGATGAAGCTGCAGGTTCAGTTTGTTATCAAACATAGAGTAATTTTTAAAATAATTAAGTAATACTGAATTGATCTAGCTGTCCATCCATGGCTTGTAATTGTTATTTCTCCTTGTCCTGGTTAAATTACCATAAATTTTAATATATACTTTTTTGAAGCAAGTACACTTTTACGTGATGATGATGATGATGAAATTGTATCCAGTAGTATAATAGTAAGATGTATCTGCACACAAACCGCAGTTAAACATTTGCAGCTCAATGTGTGAACTACACTATTAAGGAGGCATTATTTACAAAAATTAATCATCACAGAAAGGGTTCAAAACTTGGTCTAAAAAAGAACAATAAAACTCAGGAGTACAACACTGGCACACTAACAGTAATTTCAGTGTATAAACATGGTAACCTGGTAAATATTAGTTGTATAATAATTTTCTTGTTCAATGGTAATGAAAATGAGTAAGGACTTATAGATGGTGTAAATAGTTTTTTTCTGTTGTCTGTTTAATAGTTGAATGGACAGTTCAGATAATATGGACAAGTCACTCGATGTTAAAGGTCCTTTCTTCAATAGAGAGAGATGCATTTGCAGGTGCACTTACAATCTTACATGACAAAGCGTGGAAAGATTTGGCAGAAGAAAATAATAGCCTTTTCTTTTAGGGGCTCCACAGTGGAGCGACAAAGTCTTTAGAGGGAAAACTCTTTTATTTGTAAAAACTGATTCAATTTTGTGATGTAATTTCTTCATCTCTTTTTGCGCATCTCTAAGATAGTTAGTTGTAATTAAGTACTTGTATCATTAATGAAGCCATGAGAAATATTTTTTTGTTTTTTATAACTTGTTGACTTGATGTCCTAATACAGTGGTGGATCCAGACCTAATCTCGTTCCCAGGGTTTCTCCTCTTACCCCCTACTGGTGCGAGCGCGGAAGGGTGCCTGAGACCCTGGGAACGAAGCTGATCCAGACCTTGAGCTTCGGGGGATAGGGGTGGGGGTGGTTGTGTTTTGCTTGCCCTGCTTTTTATGTAGTATCAGCCTTGCACCATTGTCTGCTATTCCTTTTTATTTTTGGCTTATCATATCTTTTACAGATCCTACGTTTACAGGCAGAATTTTCGTTTGCGGTCCTTTGCATCATCATGTTAAACTTTTCTTTTATGATTATTTCTTTTTTTTAACCTTTGATAAGAAAGGTGGTGGCCCATGGGGCCTGGCCCCTACCCTAGATCTGCAACTGTTCTGCCTTTGAGAATATGCAAATTTTGACAATTATATGTATTTAAATATTTGAACAATAGTTTTAGTGGCGTTGTTATTTTTGTTTTAGTCTTAAAATTTTTCAATCCAATTTTATTTGTATCAGTTTTCACCACGTCACTGCATATTCATTGTACAAAACAAGGAAATAAAAATCAAACTAGTCAGAAAATTGTTGTTTTTACATACTGACTGAAGTGAAGATGTAAGATTATTGTAAAATAAAAAAAATCGTTTTCAATTAAATGGGAAGTATTTTGTGTTTTAAACTATGACTACAATAGCTTGACGCCACTGGAAAACTGGAAAAATCTTCCATGACGTCACATGGAAGTAGTACTTACTCTCCCCTCCCTCATCATGTCGAGACTCCTTGCATTGCACTGCAAAGCGTGCTGGGATATCGTTTCGTGCTGAGTGACGCAAAGGCGAGCAGACCTCATGTCTGGCGATTTAGTCCACTTTTGAAAGAAAACAAATTTCTTCAAAAGTGTGGGGTCTCCTCACTGATTCTCGTCGACTTCATAAACTTTCAATTCCTTTTCATCTTCTTTTGTTATTACCGTCAATTTCCCCTGGGAAGTTAGCGGTAATTTCGAACAACAACACATCGAATTCTTCTGTGGAGTGGACGGCCATTTTCACCTTATTTATTAGTCGTCCGATTCGACACCATTCTACACTCGATCGCCATTTCTATCCGTCTTTTTAAACCATCTTCTTTTAATATTTCGCTTCTTCAAGTTCAAAGATCGTCGCGATGGCCCAGAAAACGCCAGTCAGCCTGATGAACGAACTTGCGAAAGCGAACAAGATGAATCCTGAATACAAAGTGGTCGAAGAGAGCGGACCAGCTCACAAGCGAACCTTCACTGTTCAACTAACACTGGGTGAAGTAGGCACATGGCAAGGCAAAGCAACAAGTATTAGAAGTGCCAGGCATGCTGCAGCGACTGCGGGTTTGGAGAACTGTGGGCTTTGTATGCCAGAAAAAGAAAAACCCAAAATTCAACCATTCAACGTGACTCCGACTGTAGAATTAAACGTGTTGGCAATGAAGTTAGGCAAGCTGACACAGTATCAAGACCTGCAGCCTAAGATCCCATCATACCACCAACCACATGTCAACATGGGCTACCCTGGTCTTCAGATGCAGCACCAGCTTGCGGGAATGCACCACAACATGCCTCGTCCGCGCTCCCCTTATGGTATCCCCCAACCAGGGCAGGAGAATCATTTTCGCCCTTACATCCAAAATGGCTACCATCCCCGTTCTGCACCTCCCCGCATACCCCGAATCGCCTGTGTAAAGCTTATGGTAGGAGATAAAGAGTTCTATGGCGAGGGTCGTGACAAGCAAAAGGCACGGCAAAACGCTGCAGCAAAAGCAATAAGGATCATGCGTGAGGAGCTAGCTGCTTCTGGACAAAAGGAGAGTTCTAGCAATCTGGAGGACCAGAAAATGTTTGTTCAGAATGGTGAAGCCATGGTTAATGGTAACCAGCCAGACATTACACCTAATGAGAGTGTCATGGAGGTAAAATCTGAGATCAGTCAAGTGTATGAGATAGCCTCCAAACGGAAGCTGCAAGTTGGATTTGAAGATGTGGAGAGCAGTGGTCCCCCTCACATGAAACGTTTTGTGGTGAGTGTCACAGTGGGTGAGTTTATGACCGTGGGTGAAGGTTCTAAGAAGAAAGATGCCAAGCTAGAAGCGGCAAAGAAAATGCTTGAAGAATTACAGAAACTACCTGAGCTACCCAAAGAGGAGATGAGCTACAAGAACAGTGGCCGGTTTGTACGTCGTGGGCCTCGTATCTCAAGCCAGAAAACTAAGGGAGAGATAGATCCCTCTCTGAATCCAGTCAGTATTCTTGGGCAGATTCTACAGCGCAGACATGAGCAACCACCCATATACCAAATGCTTCATGAGAAGGCTACCGCACATGAAAGAGAATTCACCATGGAGGTGACTGTGGGGCAGCACAAGGCTACGGGAGCTGGTCCAAACAAGAAGGAAGCCAAGAAGAAAGCTGCTGAAGCTATGTTACAGCTGATTGGATTTCGCTCTGCTGACGGACAGCCAGCTGGAAATAACTCCCAGGTAAAACTTGTTCCAACTTAGTACAGTACATATTGGTGATTTACCAAGCATGAGGTCAATATGGCTGGATATTAGCCATCTTTATGGACTAAGATGGAGTCAAGGTCCATAAACATGCAAAAAAAAAAAAGACCAAGGCCAATGTCCAGCAATCTTAACTGAACAAGCTTGGTAAATAAAGGATTCATTATGTGGAAAAAGAGCACTATTTTCTTCTGGGACACAGGATAATCTTGAGCGGGCAAGGTAGCGCCATCTTGCCCGCTGTTGGAGCCAATCATAGCGCAGAATTTGGTTCATTTTGCCTGCTCACAGAGCGAGTCATATGAGTTATATACTTCCATCATGTTTCTTGTCTTTTTTCTAAGGTAAAGTTGAAGTTTACATATGAGGCAAGTGGCCCATCAGGCCAGAGCTTATCCCACTTCCTGGAAAATGAAGTGACTATGAGTGTTTCTACTGCTCCCTGGATGGGATGCTAGTCCATCACAGGGTAACCCCAGCATAAAATTTCCGGTACCCATTTATACACCTGGGTGGAGAGAGGCACTGAGAATAAAGTGTTTTGCCCAAGAACACAACACATTGTCCGGGCAGGGCTTGAACCTGGACAGCTCGATCCGGAGATGAGCACTAACCAGGAGGCCAAGTGTCTTTTTAAGCTACTTGGCATTGCCAAGTACCTTGGAGACATAATTTGATTAATATTATTTACAACATGTATTTTCTTGTAGGGAGAGAAAGCTGTCAAAACTGAGAAGACTGATGCTGAACAAAAGGTCTCTTTTAATGGAAGTGGAACAGGTAGTCAGCCAGCCACCATTCTCGGCCGACAGCTCAAGCCTGGTCTGTTGCCAATGGTTCCTGAACTGGCCAAGCAGACTCGATCAGATATGATAAACTCTGTTGTTGCTCCCATTGCACTAGTGAAGCAGGAACCTCAGGTATAAAGAACTATTCAAAGTGGCCATTTATAGTTTCTGTGTTTCTGTTAAATATAGGAGACAAGTGTATGTTTTGGGAGAATGAACATAAGCTATGTACTGGTGGTTACACAGCTTTTTCTCCACCATGAATCATACACAGTGAGGTCTACACCAGTCATATCTTATTAGCCTAGTGTGAGGCTCATACTGGAAGAATATTGGCTTGGATCTGTACAAAAAAGACCAAGGATCGATATTCTCCCAGTATGTCCCATGCACTTGGTTAATAAGAGATTTATTATCTGACTGAAACTACCAAAAGTTTTCCAGAGTGATCTTACAGGTTCATTGGGGCCGGGCTCAATACATTTACTTTTAAAAGGATATTGGACTGGCAATGGAGCAGTCTGCTTGGTAGATTTAAGTTATTGGCCCTCTGAACTAACTTAGTTGGGTGATAAATAGACTTTTCAAACT
>JAODFW021245101.1:0-23727 GCA_027575235.2 Palythoa mutuki | reverse complement strand
TCATCTTATTTTTCTGTTACTTCCTGATATTTTATAAATTTACTATTTTAGAGTTTTTGTGTTTACATTATATAATTCTTGTATGTTAGTCTGTTATATATTAGCTTACGTACTTTCCGCACAACCTGTAAATATGTAAGATGAGTATGAAATAAATTGTTGTTGTTGTTGTTGTCCAAAGGAAGGTTGTTCAACACGACGTTTGTTCTACTGGAAGGTTGTTCCACAGTAAGGTTGTTCCTAAGGAAGATTATTCCACAGGACGGTCGTTCCACAGGAGATTTGTTCCAAAGGAAGGTTGTTCCAAAGAAAGGTTGCTCCAAAGGAAGGTTGTTCAACACGACGTTTGTTCCATAGGAAGGTTCTCCCACAGGAAGATTGTTCCACAGGATCGTTGTTCCAAAGGAAGATTTTTTCACAGGAAGGTTGTTCCAAAGGAAGGTTGTTCCGAAGGAAGGGTGTTCTAAAGGAAGGTTGTTCAACACGACGTTTGTCCCACAGGAAGATTGTTCCACTGGAAGTTTGTTCCACAGGAACGTTGTTCCATAGAAGATTGTTCCACTGGAAGGTGATTCCACAGGACGGTTGTTCAACAGGAATTTTGTTCCAAAGGAAAGTTGTTCCACAGGAAGGATCCTCCATAAGAAGGTTGTTCCACAGGAAAGTTGTTCCACAGACAGTTTATTCCATAAGAAGACAGGACGTTTGATCCTCAGGAAGGTTTTCCAAATGAAGGTTGTTCCACAGGAAGGAGCAGCAACGGGAAGGAAGCGGCCTCCGTAGGTCCTGAGGTTATTGCCAGACTGATTGAGAAGATTCTTGCTAGACGATCGTAATGTTCTGTAGGGTTTATAAAATCTAAGGCCACTCTCTACCCTTACTTGGTCTTGAGGTTATTGCCAGACTGATTGAAAAGATTCTTGCTGGAGGATCGTAATGTTCTGCAGGGTTATAAGGTATAAGGCCACTCTCTGCCCATACTAGGTCTTGAGGTTATAGCGAGACTGATTGAGAAGATACTTGCTGAACGATCTTAATGTTTTGCAGGGCTATAAGGTCTAAGGCCACTCTCTGCCCATGGTAAGTCTTGAGGTTACACAGCGAGACTGATTGAGAAGATACTTGCTGGACGATCGTGATGTTCTGCTGGGTTATTAGGTATAAGGCCAGTCTCTGACCATGGTAAGTCTTGAGGTTATATAGGGAGACTTATTGAGAAGATTCTTGCTGAATGATCTTAATAATCTGCAGGGTTTACAAGGTCCAAGACCACTCTCTGACCATGGTAGGTCTTGAGATTAGAGCGAGACTGACAGAGAAGTTTTTTGATGGACGATTGTAAATCTTCTGCTGGGTTTATAAAGTCTAAGGTCACTCTAACTATAGTAGGTCTTGAGGTTATAGTGAGACCGATAGAGAAGATTCTTGCTGGACGATCGTAATGTTCTGCAAGTTTTGTAAGGTATAAGGCTACTCTCCATCCACGGTAGGTCTTGAGGTTATAGCATGAATGATGGAGAAGATTCTTGTTGATTGATCTTAATAATCTGCAGGGATTATAACAGTGTTCCCATTCTTTTACAAAAACAAAATTTCCTGACTTAAAGCAATTTTCCCGGACAGAAGCTTGCAGGAAGTTTTTTTTTACTAGTAGGCAAGCTAGGAAGAGCAATTTTAATGTTCGAATTCATTGTGTTTAATAACAGTAACTTTTGCATTGTTACGCTTAACACACAACTAACATACTGGATCAGCACAAAATGTAAATACCTGTGTTAAGGAAGGAAACATCTTTTGAGTGGTTTTACAAGACAGAAATTAAATTTCCCTGACTTTTAAGCTCTTTTGATTCCTTGACCGTTTTCAGGTTTTAAAAACTCCGACTTTGAAAAATTTCCAGATTTCCTGACTTTTCAAGGTGAGTGGGATCCCCTGTATAAGATCTAAGCTGCCAAGTCTAATGAACGATTTTATTTGTATATGATTTAGCAGGTTTAAAATTTATTACTGAAGTAAGCGGGGGAAAGGATGCAAAGAATACTCCGGACTGGGAAGAAACAAATTTTTTATAGCTTCAGGTCAAAATAGAGGAGAACATGCCACTTGCATAACACAGTTTAATAAGTTATTTCATTTTTTTTAATAATTATTATATTGAAATCTGTAAAACAAAATTTTCTCTTGGAAACTGGCTTGCAAAGGGTGCTTTCATTTTTCATGATCCCGTGGGCTGATAAAAATACAATCGTGCTCCGTTATTGCCTTAAAAGTCCGCAATTGGTATTTCTACCTCAGTAAACAATCTTATCGTGATCGTTTACTTGTTCAAAATAAGACCGTGAGTCGTTATTTTGGATCCCATTTTACCAGCCGGAGAAAATATACAAAAGATATTTAAGCACAGAGACACCAGGGTTTATAACGTTTATACAACGTTTAAACGTTTACATAACGTTTAAAAAAGTTTGATCACTTTTATTGACTCTTCAAGAATTCTTCTGAATTTTCAAGGACCAGTCCCCATAGCGCAAATGTAATTTTAGTGGTGGTGCACGAAATCGCTTTATAAACTTTCACCTTTTTGGGTTGTTAAACATGGTGGAGATGATCTTCAAAATATGATCGCATGACCGAAAAACCACAGTGCCCTCTTTATTAAAACATATATCTTTTCCGAGCTAGAAGAGTTTGAAGTCCAAAACTTAATTCTCCAAGTTTTAGCTGAATTTGCCCAAACTTTTCTTTCCCATTACCAATAATAGCACCAGCGCGCTCGCTTTGTTTCTTTATTGTGTTCTTAACAAATGACCCTTATTCAGTGTTTCCTCTTTAAATAATGTAGGCAACAATTCACCGTTGTACACTGAAACTCAATACTGTGACTTTATATATAGAAAATGAAGCCCTGCAGTGCAGCGAAAAACTCATTTCATTTTAAAAAGAATATCTATAGGGTTTACATGAAAAAGGAAAATTAATTGAAGCCCGAAAACTGGTATTTCAAAGTCAATATAATAGTCATAGAATACAGTATTTACTAATAGTAAGTATGGCATGAACAACCTACAATGTCTGGGTTTGATCACTTATTTGTTTTGAAACGCTTAAAAAATAAAAATAATTGCAGAACAATTTGAAGCCGAAGGCGCCAAAAAATTAAAAATAGGCATCGGCAAAGTACATTTGTTCATATAAAATAAATGTTTAAGTTAGATAAAATTACCTTAATAAACTCTTTTTGATCGCACTCATTTAATAAAAATCGCTGTCACATCAAGCACTTTTTGTTTCTAATAAAAAGGGTTGAACATTTTACAATCATAAATTACTTACTAAGGGTTTTGCTAATTCCATCTTCTAGTCCGGTACTGGAATGTCGTGCTTTTAAATCTTCCATCAATAATAACTCAGATTGCACAACGTTACTCTGATAACAACCTACAGATTCAAAAAAACAAACAACTTTAATTCTTCTACTGATAAAAGTTCAACTTGTCAAAAAGATTCCAGCACCTTTAAAGAAAACAAACTGAAAAATCAACCCTTGGACTGTGTCAAGCTCGTGTTGGAAAACTTGAGTAGATTCTTTTATAAACTGTGAACTGACACTTTTTCATCCTTGCATAACAAAGAGTTCAAATACGCCATCTTGATATTTTTCGACAGCACTTTTTAAAAGGGAATACACCTCGAAGTATCTACTCTACTCTGCAATAAAACTAAAACATATATAATAATACATTTTACAATACCTATAGATTTTCGTCAACAACGTCTAAAGAGAATAAAATCAAAATAGAAAAAAAAATTCCTATTTAAAAGAACATAAATGGATGGCTAAGCTCCATCGCGATGAAGGAACTTGCTGAAAATCACTCAACCATGCACCAAAGCCGTTTAAGATCAAACTATAAAAATTTAAAAATTCTGTTGAAAAAAGTCTTCTTAGATCAGTTTTCTCCATCAACTTGAAAACCAAGCATCTAAAAACAGAATTAGATCCTAGTATCCTCTGCGAAAAGTCAGTATATCTTAAACAGCAATTACTAACCAAAACAGAAAATTAATGCCGCAAAATTAAGGACGCGAAAATTGGAAAAATAAATGAACATTTAACGGTGACCCTAAAATAGAATACTGGTGAAGAAATGATAAAATAACTCTGCAAAAGTAGCGAAAACAAACCTTAAGATTATATCCCAGTTGGATTTTAGCACACCCGATAACAGAAAGGTGTTTTTTGATAAAACAGGTTAATCCAAACGTGGCACACTTTAAACGGTTCATATGAAAGCGCACGGCGAGACTTTATGGTGTCCCGGTGTGAAAAAAACAATATCGCATTGCTTTTTTCATTAAAATATCAACTATTTTCAATAAAAATAATGGAGTCGGACTTAAAGAGAGTAAGAGCTTAAGGTACTGGGATTAGCGGAAAGAGAAAATTGGTCAAAGCAATACCCTTACAACGACGTCAGATTCGAAACATTAACGAATGCCACACAAGAAGATAATTGGTTAAAAAGGGGTTTATAAGGTTAATGGATATAAAATCTATGTTAGGAGGATTTGACTGCGTTGATATTGAGCAAATGGCCATTGAAGAGAATCCGATAATTGTTTTCATGCAGTGCAAGCACTTTACAGCTTCGTCTTGTACCCAACACGATGCAATTAATTCAATAAAGCCAAAAAAATAAATTAACAAAATTAGATTTTCCAACGTAAGAAAGATAATCAAAGGCAGGATATAAGCCAACTATTCTCATGTATTAATCCAACTTATAGTTCCCTATAAACTGAAAATGCATTTTTCTCAGAAAAATTGCGTTCGGGTTGTTGAAGGGCAGCAAGAAATCGTTGTTTGGAAAGAAAAACCTTTTAATTTTGAAGTCCTGACACTTTGGCCAAACATGACAACTTAAAAGTCAGAAAACTCAGTTTTTATTGCCACCACAAAAGGTCAAGTTACGAATTTTCTTTTATTGGAAAGAAAACATTACTGAGGTGGGCGAAAATTTTACACTTCAAATATTAGGTCACGTGAAGAAAGCAAACAAGATGCAAAGAAAAAATTTGGGATATAAGTTACTTATTATCTACAATAAGCGAAGTCGAAAACTAAAACATAAATGCATGTTTAGAATTTAAGCAAAAGGATCTCTTATATTCTGCAAAATGATTCCAGTTTGACCAAGGAAATCAGTCACTCACTAAACTGAAATAAAAACAAGGCTATCGACCAGAAACATTTTAAACGTCAATTTCCACAATGTTTTGTTTGGCATTTGTTCAATTTGTTGCCATCGTCAGAAATTTGTTGTCTTAGATACAAATTAAACATCTGCAGGTCGCACAGTTACCTTTAAATGCGCTGTAAAAATTTCAAACAGATTTCACAATCCATTTGCAGCTGTATCGTCTAAATGGTTGATCTAAAGTCCACCTCGAATTACAAAAAAAGCACTTCCATGATTTGAGCTTTTAAATATAGAAAATATATCCTTTCTTTCTAGATCTGAAAAAAATCATAAACGAAAGTCCTTTAGTTTCAATAAACTTCATTTCGTCTTTTTGCTGTAAAAGGCTTCGGTGTTTGCTATCTATATAAAGTAATAACTCTATATGATTAATCACTAAATGTACTTTTTATACTTAAGTTCTATTAAAGCATTTGGCTCTTCCATTGAGATAGGCAAATTATTTTTCTTTGCAAAAAGTGTATAAAAGAAAAAAGTCTTGGCCCAAATAATGTAAAAAATTGTCATTGGTAAAATTTTCTTTCCGTAAGAACTCTCATTTCGTGGTAATAATTCTTACACAAACGAACCAGGCAGAGCTTTGCATTGCTCAAATTCACATGACAACCTGAAACCTTTTTTACAATTTTATCTAAGTCTCAAAATTATTTCAGAAGAGATTTCCTTTCGCTGTTAACAAAAATACCTGCCACTTTAGCGAGTTATTATAATTTTGAAAGTTCTGTAGCAGATGGCAAATTTCGACGATTTTGCAAATTCAAAAAATGAAAGTTTGAAATAAACTATACAAATTAAAACATGAAAGTACAATTATATGAAAATATACCATGCACGGACTCAAGATCTATAACGGTACTGAAAGGTCGGACTTGCCCAAATTCTACGTAATTTTGATTACTCATTTTGAGTTGGGAATGTTTGAACCATATCACCATCACTGATATGAAACATTCAAAAGAACCAAATTTATCAGGTTTTGCTTTGACGGAAAAAGTTCAGAACGGCTTGAATTTAGACACAGACTTGATACACAAACTTTGAACTGAATTGTTAACGAATTCACTGAAAGCTATTCGTAGACCTTACAGAAAGAAAGTTTTGTCTAATCGTAGTTGTTTTGTGTTGGGAAGTATAAGTTTTCCTCAACTGTAACTTTTTTATTGTCCTTAAAAGTCTCCTAAAATAAATGACTACGTTACGAGCTGCCATCCTCTGAAGTTATTTTTGAAAACATTTCTTGACATCAAACAAACTCTGGTTATGTTGCCAACATTACAGGAAGCTTGTCCCTGCATGAAACAAAATGTAAAATTACCTTTGTCGTTTGCTGTAAAAACAGGGTTAGTCCGAAAATTTCAATACAAAATTTCAGTACTTTTTAAAAACTTTTCATGGTACAATGAACAATTTTTAAAGACCTACGGCTATGCTATTTCACAGTCTGTAATCATGAATGACTTATGACTTTTGAAGATATGTACATTATTTATTTCTAAGAATAAAAATATATGTTCTTGGCTGCTGAACCAAGCCCTTGTCTCGATACATATCGGAGATCGAGACAACCAGCAACAATGGACGAACACAGGATTGATCAAGCTGCGTAGTTTATCCTTCAGAAAACGATCGCAATTCAAAAGCAAATAAAATGCAACTTACAGCGGGGAGAGAAAATTTAAGGACTTCTCAAGGACCTCGACTCTTTTTTGTAAACTTTAAGGACTTTTGACGCCTCAAATTTTGGAAACAGAAATTTATGGACTTTGCATGTATGGCTTTTAAGGACTTGGACGAACCCTGTAAAAAAGATGTCAATAAATTGTGAACGAGAAGCGGTGAAATTATTGTTTTTAAACTGCCCTAAAACTATTCACTCAGATTACTGTGTATTTTAAAAAGATTTCGAAACTAACAGACATATACTGAAAACAAAACTCTGACAAAAGTTTCAAAATCAACGAGAAACCGCAAAAATACCTATAGTACTATAACTGTATAGTTAGAACCGCAGAAAGCAAAAACATATCTTGTCGTAAGCAGTTGGCGGAGAAATCATATATTCTGCTACTGTACTACTCACAAATGTTCTAGGAAAAACGATGATAATTTAGTGTAAGTTCCCGCAAACACTCAAAGACTTGGCTTCTGAATAACAAAAAGAAAATTCATGATCTCACTAAAAGTTCTTCAATTATTACACCGGAATGATATATTGGCCATGGGTTCGGTGGAAAAAACTCGATCGGCTTATGCTTAATAGAAATTTATTGCATTTATCATTTTATGTCAAAATTATGCCTACAGTTGAAAAGATTACTCCTCAAGTAATCATGTAAAGAGTTTAATGGCCTATAGTGCTGTTGTTGTTTTTGTTGCTCATTTCTGACAAGCATAAAATTGGTCATGTTACTCAAGGGTTCAAACGTTTACTGTATTAACCAAACATTCATTCTACATGAAAAGATTCTAATGGCCTATAATGCAAGTCAAGTTTAATTCTAAGTATATTTTGACAACTTGACAAGTTGGTGTCACTCGCTTAATACCCTACCTTTTCCATTTATTCCCTCCATGGTAATAACTCCACTTTTTTCGTGCTGTGTTACTGCAGTGAACGTTCAGTATGGCTTCCGCGTAGGTGTGTCGTTTTCTTTGCAGTGTTGCGGCTCGTGACACCGTCAAAAGGGCAACCTGCTGGTGTAAAATGACGTTCAACAAGAGAATACATTAGGGACGGCACCAAATTAACATGAACCTGGTTATTAGTGTAGTTAGCTTTCACATGTTTGTTACAAACTCTTGGGACGCGAGTTGGAGAGTTTTATACTCAACATACCGTTTCAACATACACAAAAAATATTTTGGTAATATATTTGTAGAGACTTTCTAAGGCTTCTGTATATTTTGATATCACATCAATGTAAACTGCAAGATCAGACAAACAAGATTTCGTGCAAGCAATACTTGGCTTCAGTTAAGGTGCTTTTTCTCTCCCCTCCCACTGAACTAAAAAGTCATTGTCCACATTCAGTCTTCTGATAAACTGAAGTTACTCTAATGAATGCGAATTTAATTTTATTTTAAACAACAGTTTGCAGTGATGCAGATGTTTCTTGGGACAATGGCCCAGCTGTCTGCCACAAGAACTTCGCGCTGTTCTCCAGGGAAACTGAATGATAGTCGACTTTAAACTGAGATCAGAAATGAATACAACAAAGTAAAAAAGTTTTGAACAAAACAAAGTAGTAGTATCAACATTATAGTGAAAAAAACGAATTTAGGAGAAACATTTTGAAACCCACACTGATCTAGCACTATATGTAAACAAAGTTGAAGGATATCTTTTTAAGCGTTTCAAAGAATAGCTTCGTTCTGATGAATTAGAAATTAAGTACGTTCTTCAAAAACAGAAAAATATCTCATGGCTTCATATAGTTCCAGTTGTTAAAACAAAATTTAAAACAGAAAAAAATCTTGTGTTTGCAGAACTAGTTGCGAGTTCTTAACATCTGTGGCTTGTAGCTTCGAATGAATATGTAATTTCGATCCAAAGTAAAGGAAAGATTGACATGTCGGCTTTTTCACATTTTTTGGGCTCAATATTTAGGGCTTTGTGCAGAAAGCCGCATTCTCTGAAAGATACGCGAAAATAAACACAAGATGAAACTAATAAAAACTGTTTACGACTTTTTAAAATTAAAGTAGCCACAAGTTGTTTGAAAACAAAAAGCTACGCTATCTCGACACACTAAAACACAAATGTCAAACTGATGTAATTCTTTTTATTCTTACTCGACAAGATTCTAATCAATTTCCATGCATTAAAAATACATGGAATTAACTTTAAGTGTTCCCAAAGAGTACTTAGTTTGTCCTGGTACGCAAAGAAACAAGCTGCTTTAAGTACGGCGCAATAATTTTTTTTGTTTTTTATTACGGTAGTCATTTCTTATTTTTAATACACTGAAAATGACGCTCGAAGCGTTGGAATATGCGAGTGGCAATTAAATTGAGAAAGATCATTTCTTTCACTCGGGGTTACCTTTTCGTGTTCTAGTTTGACTTTAGGAAAATATAGTTTAAAGAAAAATCCGCAGGATACCTTAAGTTGCTAAATAACTAATCCATGCTTTGGACAAAAGGTATGACTGTCAGTCTTTGGAACAATAAAACGAAAAACAGCTCTGAGCTACAAATGAAAACGGATATAAACACGTTTTGTAATATAGCACAGTCCGACACGAAAAAAATGCATGGTGTTACTTGACAGTGAAGTTACACTACAAATGGAAAAATAATGGCTTAAACAGCAGGAGATTTTGATGCTCATGTCGAAACAGTTTCGGCGTATACTGCTTGATTTAATAATACTACAAAGGACTTGCTTTAGAAATGCAAATTAATTCACCGATGTTAAACAACACTAAAATAGTCTAGGTGTTAATCAACTCTAACAATCTGAATGGCCCAAGTA
Organism: Palythoa mutuki; assembly: GCA_027575235.2. Lineage (NCBI taxonomy): Eukaryota > Metazoa > Cnidaria > Anthozoa > Zoantharia > Sphenopidae > Palythoa > Palythoa mutuki. The sequence goes on along the minus strand of JAODFW021245101.1, from coordinate 13,992 downwards.
AATACCTTGTTAGTTTTGAATGCGAAGTTATCAATATCCTTTTAAGTCGACGTGTATCAAATACAACGTCAATGGAAAACAAGAATCTTTCAATTCTATGCGCGTTATAACTGTTCACATCCAAAAACTATATTTTGTAACATGTCAAGTGATTAATTATTTATATCTAAGACAAAAAAAACGACGGAACATGTACGAAAACACACGACATGCCGCCAACGGGCATGAAAATAATAAAAAGGCAGCAAACTGTTATTTTTACACAGTGGGCAGCCGGCACCTCTTAAACTTACGGGAGTTAAAACCCTTACGAAAAAACCGCGAAAGGATGCGGGAGTTAAAGAGAATGTTTGAAATCGTCGGAAAATATCGGCGATATGAATAAACCGGCAGATTTATCACGCCCATACGCTAATTACCATAACGCGGCTAGGACTGTCAAAAACCAACTTTTTATAGCTAGGCAGGTAATGTAATGATAAAGAATATTTAACAACTGAAACGCATGTGGTTGTAAGTATTTTAGTCTGAAGCCACGCTACTGTTTCTTTTACTTCGCAAAGCAATGGTGTACTAATATTTGAACAACATCAGTCTGTTCTTATTCCTCTCTGCTTGCTTGGTCGTTAGTCTTCGAGCATCGTTTTTTTTTTGGAGCCAGAGACCTGCTACAATTGTTACCCGTTGTACGAACGTTGACAGAAATAACTTAAAACTAAGACCGCTTACACTTGCACAGAAAAACTAGAGTTTTCAGTCAGTAATTAAATGGTGTAGTTCATCCCGCTAAGAAATTTTTAAAAAAGATTGAAAGACGTATTCCTCTTTTTCCATTCCAACCGGCGAAATGACCAAAATATTCTGTATCATTTGTAACAATCGGCTCGTTAAAAGCTCCACTGAGCGTGTTTTCAGTGGGGTGAGCTGTATCATTTGGGTTTCTGACTGAACATTTATCGGTTTTTCTCTGCAAATGATAGGGGGCCTGTATCATTATTCTTCATCTATTTCAACCGGGTTTTTTTCGTACATATGGTAAACGGCCTAAATGTCTTTCACGAAACGGTCAATAAACAAAATAGTTGCCAGGAAAAAGCGCAAAATGCATTTTTCCATTCGACCTACATTGACCGTAAAACGAAAATATCAAACAGGAAATTACTTGTCTAAGTTCAGCAAGGTTTGTCTACGCGTAATTATAAAAACTCCTTGAACTTGTATTCAAGCAATCCACTTGAAATGCCACTTTTACAAGTCATTTATACCAATCCAGGTTTATTAAAAATGTGCATGAGATGCTTATCAAACACGGAAGTAACCGATATGGGTATGCGGGCAACTCAAACTTCATTAGACGGAAATTGTGTTTTTTGCACCTTACTATACACGCGCTTTTTACAGAAAATGTTGACGCGAAAATAATAATTAAATAATAATTCCTGCATGTGTACCCAGTTTCAACGATATACCACCCGCAGACTCTGTCGACACCAGAAATCTTAATTTTAAAATGAACAAGACTAACCAAGTACAAATAAAAAGAAACATCTTACTGTCTGTTTGTTGCTTTTAAAGAATAAAAAAAAACACATTGAGAACTTGTTATATTGATAGTTTCGAAAATGAAATGACTTTTATCTGTAACAAAATAATAATGACGCGGGCGGAAACAAACAATATTTTCTCCAGAATAAATTTTATGCCATTAATATATTATCGCAAAAGGTCACTACAAGAAAGTGGGTAGAAGTTCGTAAAAATCCATGAAATGTCTCTGACATAATCGAGAAGGATCAATAACCTATATACAGATATTTTTGAATTACTGACTTTAGCAGGTGTGTCGACATTGAATTCTTTCGGGAGGAACAAACCACAGAGCAAAACGACTGAGCTATGCCAAAACAATACAAAATGTAACTCTTCAAAGAGTATTAACTTGTTGCTAAAACAAAACTTAAAAAACTTTAAAATAGATTTAACGGTGAAAAATATCAGAGCCCACGTTGCTTTATATTCTTTGACCAGAAAAACACCTGCTAAGTTCTCAAATTATTCGAGATTAATATATCAGAGTTTCTCAGGTTTAGTCATACGTTTTTATAAATAAATAAAAATATATTCGAATAAAAAAAATTCAAATGAAACATAAAACTGATAAGGCGTGTAATAATTTTTCTTCGGCAGTTTTAAAGTGCAGCTTGCTTCTCCACTAAAGACTGTACATGTACAATATATCGGAAACACTTTAAAAAAAAGGAAGCCTTGCAGGCTTAAACTTGAAAAGAAGCCCATCTCAAAAAGAAGCTATCCTCTTGAGTTTACAAAAATTATCTCCAGAACACGTTCATCTCGAAAAGAAACCCATTCAGAGGTCCTAAAAACAATAGAAGGCAATCGCCTCCTTTTCGATATTTAACGGCATGGGTTTGGTGTTGTCAAATTGTTTCTAAATGCATTTATTGCATAAATTTTACTCTATCCGGTGATTATGTACTTTTCCCATTTCTGGACCTTGATGAAAGTAACAACAGAACGAGTGCAAAGTCCATGGGATTCGAACAAAAGGAGGAAGCAGTAGGCACTTGTGCACGTGCGCAAATTTCTTGAAAAATATCCAAACTCGCCTAAAACTGGTTTCAACTGAAAGAAGATATTGAAACGAAGTGTAGACAAAATTCAACATCGAAAGTTTGTAAAATAACAGCAGTGAAAACCGAGGCAAACGGTTGGGAGAATTCGAGAGCAGATCAGTGAAAGTACGAGACACAGTTGAGGGTTTTCACCTGCTCGAGAATTCTCACAAACTTTGCTGAAGTTTTCACCAGACTATGAAGGCACGGAGAACATGTTTTATTTCTTTATAAAATTACTTTCCCACTAAACAAAGAGAAAGACGATACACGAAGTGCGAATAGTTTATTTCTTTCATGACACTGCAAGTTCTCACAACTTGGAGGCCTAATCTGGGACCCAAAGTCGCCGTTACTTTGGGCGACTCAAGGCAACTTTGTGCGACTTAAGGCAACTTTGCGCGACTTAAGGCGACTTTGCGCAACCTAAGGCGACTTAAGAAGAAAATAGACAAAAGACCACCGCGTCCCACTAAACAAAGAGAAAGACGATACACGAAGTGCGAATAGTTTATTTCTTTCATGAAACTGCAAGTTCTCACAACTTGGAGGCCTAATCTGGGACCCAGAGTCGCCGTTACTTTGGGCGACTCAAGGCAACTTTGTGCGACTTAAGGCAACTTTGCGCGACTTAAGGTGACTTTGCGCAACCTAAGGCGATTTAAGAAGAAAATAGACAAAAGACCACCGCGTCTTTGTGCGACTTAAGGCGACTTTGCGCAACTTAAGGTGACTTTGCGACTTAAGGCGACTTAAGAAGAAAGTAGACAAAAAACCACTATGTCTTTGTGCGACTTAAGGCAACTTTGTGCGAATTTGGGTGACTTTGCGCGACTTTAGGGGACTTGGGTCCCAGAGTAGAGGTACTTGGCAATTGGCGACAGTCAAACGTCATTTTCGTGCTTCATAGCGCTGTAAAAACTCACTTGTCGACCAATCGCAACGTATGTACAATTTGAATTATTTTATAAATAGCTTTATAGAGGCACCGCCTAAAAGCAGAACTCTGTGTATAATTGACTCAGGTTTGCACGGGGTTCCCTGTGGTATGGGAACTACTTAACAAAATACAGTTCAGTATCATGTAGTTCCGGACTGGCATATTGTTTAGATAGTACGCATGCGTCAGTTAGTAAATTGTTCTTATGAATGCAACGGAATTTCAATAATAAAGTACAAACATGATTCTGATAAACATGGAGCACTTTCCAGTTTTTAGTTTTTAAGATTGTGTTTTACGCACGAGCTTGTTGCTTTTTGTTGTGTGGCGTGCGCGGTAAATTATTGGTGTCTAACGGTTTTATCTAGTTGTTTTCCTTACTTTACTAACGTTTTTCAGTTACTGTGCTCACTTAGTGGGTGGGTCCACCTGAAATGTTCTTCAATTGGTACAGGATTTAATGGAGCCGAAACCGAAACCAATTGTAGAATTGCACACAGTTTAGGTATCCTGCTGATGAACAGTAGCTGTTTTGCTATTTATTTTCAGCAACATATATAGTTTATGTCTGTTCAGATATCAATTCCATTCAACGAAAATTTCGGTACTTTAGTCCGAATTCAAATGGAATTCAAATGGAACACGATAATTTCGGGAAAAAGAATTTCGAAAATTTAGGACAACCTCTGAAGCTTGACATGAAGTGGAAATTCCGGTATTTTCGAAAATTTTGCGTCCCATTCAGTCGCTTCCAATTGTATTTTCTCGTTCTAGGCCCTCAGCCGTACTAAATTTCTTCCATGATCATTAGGACGTGACGTTTTGGAATGTCGTGTTCCATTTGACCAATGACAGAAATTCAATAATTTGTTGAATGCAAAACGCCCATTGTCACTGTTGTTAAACTTTAAAATATTTAAGTTCCAAGCCCTCAGCCGTGCTAAATTTCTTCCATGATCATGAGCACGTGACGTTTTGGAATGCCGTGTTCCATTCGACCACGATGAATGCAAAACGCCCATGGTCACTGTTGCTAAACTTTAAAATATTAAAATTGAACAACATTGAGGTTGTTAAGTGTGTCGATATTTCTTAAGGCTCAATCGATTTACAAGCGAGACGTCTTTTATAGTAAAAAAGATCTTTCAGCGGGTAAAGCGTTATTACTATGATAACAATACAATACAACATAATATAATATAATACAATATAATATAAGATAACATGACATGACATAACATAATATAACAAAACAATATAATACAAAAGATGTAATGATAAATGAATAATGCAGTCTCACTTGTGTTTCTAAACAATATTAGCAGAAATCTAGTCACTATCGCAAATGCTGTAATCTGATTGGCTATAGGTGACAGATAGTGTCTTTGAGATCCAATGTGGTGTCTACAGTTTCTGATTTTCAGTCGTTTCTGAAGTCAATTTAGAGATTCTAATTGACGAAACAGTTACAGTTAAAACAAAAGCAGCAACAAAATATGACATTAAAATTTTCGAAGGTAAGAAAAAAATCAATTTGAAGCATTAATTTAACAAGTTTCACTCTCAACTGACTGCCGAGCGGAGCGCTCCTACACGCGAAAACAGACTATCATCAACATGAATTGTTTGGATAAATTAAAACTTTATTTATCAAAAAATTATCGTTATTCTTCGCGGTCGTCCGATTTTGGTAATCACTCGTATGATTACAGACCGAATTGGACTCAGTCCTATTACCATTATTAATACCATTGTAGCCACTATTAATAATACAACTATTACTAGTCACTGTCATATGTATAATATCTAATACTGATTATTTATATTTTCTTGCGGTTGTTATTTAACGAATTTCTTCACTTTGAAAAGTATTGAATGTCACTGAAAAACTACAGAGTACCGTTCTAAATATCGTTGTAAAGGATTGACCGCGAAACATAGGCTAGCCGAGGATTGAACAGTAAGATCTTCTTATGACTTGTAAATTTCTTCATTTACTTTTGCCGTTTAATGATGAAAGAAGTCAGTAAAAACTGAGCCCAAATGCCAGATGATGAAAATTATCCTCAAACGAAAAACGTTTTAAAATATTTCTCAGAATCATATTCGACTAGTAAACAAAGCAATAAGCTGTACACAAGTACAGTTAAAAGCTGTACACAAATACAGACAATAACTTGTAAAAAGTACGGTTTTATAAGTTTATACAACTTTATTTTATTGTAATAATGTTTTATGGAGAATCAGTATCAGTTCTATTGGAATATAGTTCACGCACTTTTTTTCTTCAGAATATTTCCAGATTCAATATCAAATATTACAGAACAAAATTCGAATAAACAGTTTTCTTCATGTAGCTCTTTCAGTTCTACGATGATCCTTGTTACAATAATAAAAAAATTAATTGAAAAAGATGTTTTCACTTTGGTTCGAGTTTATAGCATGGTTTTTCTCGTTTTGGTTTTGAATTTCTGCCTTTCAAGTAAATTCAACCATCATGGCCTAAAGTATAAATTCAATTATTTCAAAGAAAACAGCCGAACTGATATTTTTCAACATGAATTCATGAACAATCAGCACAGTAATAAACAAAACATACTACCGTGAATTAAAGAGCATAAGGATATGTATTAAAGATCATACCGCTATGTGTTAAAGATACGTGGCAGTGTATTAAAAAAACATACGGCTGTATATTAACGATCATACGGTCGTGTTTTAAAAAAGTTGCACATGTATAAATTAAAGTATCTAATTAAATGCCAAGTATCCAATTAAACGCCAGTAAAATTTATTACTGCGAAACTTATAACTATTTATTTGCTTGTATTTTTTTGAACTGAAACAAAATGCGTCCTAGATCTATAATTAAAACAGCTAGATCATGCCCTACCTTCTTTGACCTATTGTCTACAGGGATACTAATTACCAGTGCCTTGTTGCTGTGAATATTGTCCCTATATTTTGTTATCTCAGTATTGGACGACCTGTAGCCCTTTATTAAACGTGCTATTGTAGTATATCGACACTGTTACAGAGCCGAAACACTAGGTTTTATTTTTGGCTGTATCCGTGGAACTAGAGTAGACTTTAGAGAGAGATTGCATTTTTCTAAAATAGAGTAACCATATATGCGCGGCGATTGGTGCCAACTTTAAATCAATTCTGTTGCGAATGAACAATAACTGAACAATTTTAGAAATTGACATATATCATGACATATGACCTAAAGCAAATGTTTGAAACTTGCAAACAAAAACGTTGGGTTGATCGAACTTAAATCATTCCTAATTTTGATCTGTGGCACACATTTTAAATTCAGTTAGAAGACAATCTTATTCAGTCCACCGTCCGGCACTTAAGATATCTTACTCCGCATTGAATATCAGATCTTACCGACTACTGATATTTTAGCTATTTAACTCTCTCCCATTTAATTTCTTTATGACGGTGTAGTTGATATTTTGTTACCAGTTTCCGGTGCACCTCTACAAAATTACAAAATTGTTCTGTAAACTTCACACTGATACAGCACTGGAATCAACCCTGAAGAGTGTGATACAGCATTATAATAGCTAGCTCCAGTCCTTGACCATATTCATATAACGAATTCAAGCAAGCGGATATTTTTCGATTGTATTTTGTCTTACAACTCATGAACGTAACACTTACTTTAATTGAAAAATAAAAAGCACTTTCTTAGTTTGTTCGAGTTTTCCTAATTAGTTTTTATGTTGAATTTTGCCAACATTTTCATTGGACTTCCTTCTCCGAGCACGGCGATATCTTCCCACTCTTACGGAGTAGGTATTTCGTTTAGAAACACCCAATTTTTTAAATCCCAAAATTTACAACAGATTTTTGCGTTTAAGTGCAAAAACATAAGATTTTAAAACTAAATATGGGAAACTATTAACTTTATAATCAATAACAAAAAAAACCAAGTTAAAAACGCACCTTATTACAAGTTTGGATATGTACAATGTGTTAACTTCAGTTCTCTGCTCCTGAAGGCAGTTAGTGATATAATCCAATATTTCCTAAAAGGCAAACCGGTTTATATGCCCGCTCTTTTGTGTGTCTAATTGACAGTGAATATAAATTTCCTAATAATTACCTACGTACACATCAAAGAGGCAGTTTGTATGTACTGTTTTATTGACAAGGAGAATCATAGTCATTACTAACAAAAATTTGGGAGATTTCACGAGATTACAATATCATCCCATACACTAAGTCGAGAGAAAAAACAGCAGTTTTGAATTCGACATCTACGATTATTATGTTGAAAAAAGTCGCGGGTGAAGTTGTGCATTTATTATCACGTCACTTGCGGATTGCGTGCGAAAGTGACATTTTCCGGCCATGTTTATATCTTACTGTCTAATCCGCTGAATGAATTTCGATACCAGCCGAGACAGTTGTCTCCGAAATGATTCCCTTTGCTCGAAACAGTCGCCAAAGAGACGCACAACCGGGAAATCCTCAGAGAAGCTGACATACCATTAACTAATATGACAAAGTGTCTTAAAATCGTCACAGCAGATGGATCAGGTGGCACGGACGATATTCCGAACACGTTCGACTGCCCCGCACGACTTCAACCTAAATAACTGAAAGATCTGACAGCCAAAACAATTCATAATGGATTAATGAGCAAGGACGTGTTACTGATGATTACAAAGTGACACAAAAGAACTGCCAACAGGTGATTGTGACGAGAGGATTCGCTGATAAGTTGAATATCATCATTTTGCCTCAGGGCATGCAATGAATATTTGCTCTCACTGAGTTTGCAAACAAAGTGCTTAATTTTCTCTAACCGGCTCTAGCAAACCGAGGCGTTTTGCAGTTCCGTTTTAAAAACTGTATATGAAACAGTGTAGTAGTGTTGTTTGTAATACAAAACGCAAAAGGTAACTTGTTAAAAAAACGAAAATGGGCGATGTCAACTCGAACAGTTTTTCAACTTGAAAACCCTAAAGAAATTCTCGGCACGTATGTACAATGAAACACTTTAATATCTAATTATAGAATATAGTAGCAAATGGCACCAGCTCATGGACGCTTCCTACAATCGTTTAGTGAAAAATCATCTTTCGTACTTGTTGTTTACTAACAAAGGAAAAACAAACTGCAAGAACAGAAGTTAATCAGATTAGTTTAGACAAGATATGAGGGTAAAAGTGTGTAGCTTTTACGATTATTTTTTCTGCAGCTTAGCAAACTAATTCAAAGATTATGATAATCTGGTATTTTCCAATGGCTAACAACTTCATATTCTATTTCAAAGAAAACTTTCAGACTAAAATAAATTAAAACAACTCTTATTGTGGACGAACGTTTTTCTAATTTGTGAGAACTTAGTAGTTGTTAATAATCGGTTCTTTTCTTTCTCATGCTGTGTAAGAACACTACAACTAGAATTAGCTTTACCATATCAATTGAAAATAAAGTTGGCTTTAACTATTCTTGGTTATTTACCAAAAGTTTAGAAGAAGCAGCTGTTACAAGCATAAGTTGACACTATACTAGCAAATTATGAAAAAGAATTGAGGTGTGCGACAACAACAAAACTTTAACACTGTCTAAAAGTTTACAAGACGTTAAAGTTTAATTACACTTCGACAAAATATGAATGTACAACCTCAACTGTGAACTCTTGTTTTCAAAGAAAATCTGAAATTCAAATTCTAGCAAATGTGTTTTTGCTTCAATTATGCTTAAAGCCTTATTATTGAATTATTCAAAGAAAATGATTATGACCTAAAGAAAAGATAGCAGTCGAAGAAGAAAACATAAAATTGCTACCGAAAAATTCACGACTAAGAACCAAGATGAACTCAGATTATGTCCGAAAAGGTTCCTTTTAAATTCTATTCTAAATTATTTACTTCGTCTTAAACACATTACGGCAGTAGAATGACGTTGAACAAGATCAGGCACCACAAAGACTATCTGTTAGAAATTCTAAAAATGCCGATCTCACACACAGTTTGAACAGCAGTTTCTTCAAAAGACATTTCAAGTTATAAATCAAGTCAATCGGTATATATGACAGAAAGGATAAAAACAACATTAAAATGAAAATATATTCGTGTACCGCCTCTTATTTCGGTTTGTGACACAAACTTTCTCAAGGGCTGAAACAAATTAAAATAATTAACAGTACGTTTTTGACCTCTGTAGAAAATGTTTTGTTTATGTTAAAACCGATATGTTGGGAAAACTGAAATAATATTTCATTTAAAGTTGTCTTAAGTTTGTCAATTTATTGCTTTGAGTATTATAAATGCAATGAAGGCACGAACCAATAAGCTACGACTGAACAAACAAAGTTCTATAATTTTATGTGTACATGGATTATTGATTGCCACTGCCGGGTCAAAATAATCATCATCCTAATCATAATCGTCATCATCGTCACTATCATCATCATCACTATCATCATCATCATCGTCATCATCATCATCATCACTATCATCATCGTCATCACTATCATCATCATCACTATCATCATCATCATCACTATCATCATCATCACTATCATCATCGTCACTATCATCATCGTCACTATCATCATCGTCACTATCATCATCGTCACTATCATCATCATCACTTTCACCTTCAACACCACAGCAGTCGTCATCTATATCACTATATAACCTTCATCATCACCATTACGATCACTATTACCGTTACAATCATCATAATCTTTATTAACATCGTCAAGATCACCATCACCATTAAAATTGTGAATTGTATGAACCCACGAGCCATATTTATCATAATATGGTGGAGTTTAATTGATCGTCCAGGTGTGTGAAGTCCTGAGAAGGATTATTGTAGATCACACCGGATGACGCTTCGTCAACCTGAGCGAAAATCATCTCCGCAGTTAAGTGATTTGTGTTGTGTTAGTGGATCGTATAAGTACTATGGTCGTTGACCTCATTGGTCAGTAAAGACGTGATGTTATTGGTCGGCTGTCGTGTAAGCCGTGATGTTATTGGCTGAAGGGACTGGGTTGTGATTGGTGCTTTTCGATTCCGGCTGGTAATGTGTGTTTAGCCAGTAGGGTATGTCTGTTATGTGTCTGTTGTCTTAGTGTCGTCAATGAGAACAATCAGAGTATTTATATAATTACACGAACAGCTGACACTGAAACTGTCTCTAACGATGGCTTCCGCTCAGATTGTCGAAACGTCGGTCAATGTCACCCACAACAGTCCTTCTTCAGACTACACACACCCGAACGATCAAACTCCAACAAGTTATCGTCATTAACCTTTTGTCATCATTATCACCATTGTAAGCACAGTCACGTTTCACAAAACTGTACATCTATTGCTGATTCTAACCTCACTGACAATCAGATAATAACAGATTTTATTATATTCAAAGTGTAATGCATTACAATGAGCTATGCACAGCAGGAATACTGATTGGTGCCTACTGAAAATCAAAGGCGGATAGTCCTGTCAGTTTTTCATCGTATGCATAATTCATTTATATCCAAATATTAATGCCTGTCGATGAGTTGCACCTTCACTTAAATCATAACTATTAATGCTGCAAATACATTTAAATATAATTGCTCATTATTGTTATTGTTATTACTGTTATTACTATTATTATTATTATTATCATTATCATCATCATCATCATTATTATTATTATTATTATTATTTTGTTGTTGTTGTTGTTATATGGTTAGTTTTAGTTCATGTTCATTTCAATCATTATCATTATCATTTAAAACAATACAATAGTCTCTTTCCTGTATCATTCATAAATGTACTTTCTATCAGAACGAATCTGTTAGATTGTTAAATACTTAATATATCGGTAGCATGTAAGGCAGTATTTGGTACTAAAATGAATGAACAGAAAAAACGAAATTCTCTTCATACCAAAAAAGAAAAACAAATCAATAACACTTCAGTACCAAGTCTGATTTAAAATCTCAACTTTATCAACTTCACAAGCCATGAAAAGTGAAGAAAAGTGAAGGAAAAGTGAAGGAAAAGAAAAAAATATATATATTCCAACCATTTACAAGAATGCTCTATACGTTCACTACTCTCTGACTCCAAAAAGAGATGGAAAATTATTCAGAATCTCAAATTTTTCTGATCTATATTCTATCATTCAAACTGAAACGTTTCTTAGAAGTACTCTTGCCAAGTTAGAGAGTGACAAAACAAATGGCAATTTGACAGATGACAATGGCCGAAATTGTTTCTTGAACGTTCTTTCATTGATCAAAAAAGATTATATACACACGTTGTCTGTGCATGCATACCCTACAAGTAGCAACTCCGATACATGCAAAGAAAAAATTTTAAAACACAAAGTATTGTTTTGTAGTGCTCAAAGGCCTTAATTCTTAATTCTTTAGCAGAAATCTGCCATTATCCTTTACTTTCAAACTGCTCTTCTGTCAACCGCGGATACCCAACACATATAATGTCACTGCAACACTTTCTGTGAAAACTTCAGAGATGTTTAAAACATTTTTGTGCCATAAATTCTAATAATGTATTTTTTTGTTTTGATAAGTTCATTGAACTAAAGTGTTTCTAGAAGTGAAAATAGTGATTAGAATCTGGCCACAAAGAGCACTTTGCTTTCAACTTCTTAACTTTGAAACACGTTCAAGTGAAACAGGAGATGGAACGAAATGACAAGAAACTGGATATTACCAACTAATGGAAAAGCAACTTAACAAAATAAACTTACTTCAAATATGCAAGAGTTTGTTTGCGTCAGACGGGGATTTTCCAAGCACAGAGTAGAAAGGACTTTGCAAATCTGCTGACTTTGCCACGGGTCGTATGCGTGTAGCTACTTTGGATTCTATAAAAACGTCTGATGGGATGAAAAGAAGATGTAACAAACAGGATGTAGCAAACAGGATGTAGCAAGTCACCAATGTAAGGCGTCACAATAATATAACTATTTTTCTCTTTATGTATGTAATTTCACTCAGAATAGGAGACTCTTGAGAGACTCTGCCAATACAAAGTCAAGATAAACTCGTCAATAGATCCAATCACTGATTACATTAGCTTTCATACTTTACTCTGTACCGCTTCTGGAAGAAATCGCTTTTATAAAAGCATTTGGCCTGCGTGGCGCCAGTTGTCATGGTGATATCATTGCACTGAGGTACCCTTCTGCAAACACATATAGTAATGTTGATTCAACTAATGCATCTTAGCGGAAAACACGAGCCACCTGCACGTTTGACCGATATTAGCGGGGAAATATGCGGTAAAGCAGAACTTTTGCCGAAAATTTTACCTTTGATAATAAGCCGACTCGAGCGACAGAAGAAACTGACGCCTGTTTTTCGTCTATTTATTGTTTGCTGTTACTATAATAAAAAAAAAATGCAGTTTCGTGTGAACTGTGGAACTGGGTAAAATTTGTTACCTTTGGTGGGTGTAAATTTTGTCTTTTTCAATTCGTTTGTTTTTAACACAGCTTTTGCTACTTTGTGTTTAACACTCCAAAACAGAAAACTATAAATATCTTCAGTTGTTGCTTTTTATTTTTTTCCGGCAGTCAATTAAATCAAATGGAACATCAAAATAAACCGGGAAAAAGCTCGGATTGAACTTGCTATCCACGCATCTGCGGATTAAAAATTGGAAGATTTGATTTCTTTCATCACGTTTTCTGCTCTTAAACTTGTTGATCGTAAAATTGTCCTAAAACACCTTTGCAAATGTTTGATAATTCATGATATTTGACGATGGAACAAGTTAAAGAACTATCAAAACTAAACTTTTTTTTTCTAGACGTAAAAAGAATACAAGTTCGAAGTCAGTTGTTGTCCCTCCTCTATAGTTTGTCTATTGTACTTTATTGTGGAAATGAAAAATTTAAAAATGTACCCTATAATTTAATTAACTGAAATTCATGATAAACTGAAAACACTACGGCGAGATCAAAGTTAATAAAGATTATATCTTTTCCTCCTATATTAATAACTAGAAAAAGAACGATCAATCTATCTTTTCCATGAATGTTTCTAGTTTTAGACAAAATAAAATCGAGTAGAAACCCAATACAATACAAGGTTTCGAGTATTCTTTTCTCTTTTGGGGGTTAACCTTTATCAACCAAATCAGTTCTCAGGTCGGTTCCACTAAAGAAGTTTGACATAGTAAACTTACATCGAAAAATCATTTCATTCTTCTCTTTTATCCTTCGCCATTTCTTTTTCGGGAGAAATTTAATCTTTCCAGAATGAACTATTAATACTGATTTTGTATAACAAACATATTTCAGTAGTTAAAAGACTGAGTATTATAAATATCACAAGATTTTTTATTTTAGTTTGTGCCACTTTCAAAATTTATAAAAAAAAATTATAAAAACTGTATAAAACGTTTTTGGAGATACTCTCCT
>JAODFW021244084.1:0-15337 GCA_027575235.2 Palythoa mutuki | reverse complement strand
GTATTGGGATATCGAAAAAAAAATTTTTTACATCCTCCTGACACCTCGAAATTTTTCTAAGTGTCGGTTTTGGCCAATTCCAGGATGATTGTGATGAAGAACAGAAGTTGTGGAGAGAAATCTGTATGGACAGGATGATTCGTTCCATTGATGCTTCTCTTGTGGTTCTAAATCTTCTCACTGCACCTCAAATGCCCAAACAAGTTTATCTAGAAGAAGTGATAGACAGAATAATCAGAGTAATTAAGTTTCAATTGCAGAACACTATCTTCCCAGAATATGATCCTATATACAAAGTTGAACCAGACTCAAAAGGTAATGTTTTTTATTTATTTGATACATAATTCAGGTGCAAATTTGAAAAGGGAGGGGCCACATTTCCAATTTAGTCCCCCTTTCATCAACTTCCTTAAGAATCTCAATGAACTCCCTAAACAGTTGCATATTGGCACTAAAATACTTAGTTCTGTTACAAGAAAATCATGGGATGAGAGAGGAGAAAAATTCATAGTGCCACCAAATATCATTATCATCGTCATCATCATCATCCTCATCACCACTACCATCATCCTCATCATCATCACCACCACCACCACCATCATCACCACCACCACCATCATCATCATCACCATCATCACCACCACCCTCATCATGGCCATCATCATCATCATCACCACCACCACCACCATCATCATCACCACCACCACCACCATCATCATCACCACCACCATCATCATCACCACCACCATTATCATCACCATCATCATCACCACCACCATCATCACCACCATCATCATCACCACCACCATCATCATCACCACGACCACCACCATCATCATCACCATCATCACCACCACCCTCATCATGGCCATCATCATCATCAACATCACCACATCATCATCATCACCACCATCATCATCACCATCATCATCATTATTATTGTTGTTATTAAAGGTGGGAGGTGCCTGGGCCTTGAAAAATTAAAAAATTGATAAAACTTGATAAAATGGTCAAAAATGTTTTGAGCAAGGGCTAAACGTGGCTGTAGTCTTGATGATTTCTGTCTTTTTTATTGATTACTGGAAACACATATTTTCCTGAAATAAGCTTTTTTTACTTTTGTTTGGTAATATTGATAATTTAAAACAATTAATGTGTGTTGCATTAGAATTGTCCAGGAAATATATCCTCGATTTTAACTTTCCACCTTTTGTACATAAACCCTGTAATAATTAATACAAAATCATTTTGTGTGTGTTTAATGCTGTTTTGTTTCTATTTTTGTTTTAGAAGCATCAGTGGTTGTACCAAAATCCAAGAGATCAAGAAGTTCGGCACCTCGGGAGAAAACAATTATGGCTTTGTACAACAAACTCTGTGAACTTGTTTCACAGCTTGCAGACCTTGTGGATGTCCAGTCATTTACTGACAGCACAATTTTGCAGGTTAGTTTTGAGTCAATTGCTACCCTGTGGCTCCTGTAGATTTTCTCAGTTAGCCCAAAGTCACCCAACCTACTGAGAGGTCAGATCTTGTTAAATATTTTATTTTCCACGCAACTTATTCTGGCTTGCTGTACTTCTTGTACCAAAATCCAAGAGATCAAGAAGTTCAGCAGCAAAGGATTCTGTAAACTTGTTTCACAACTTATAAACTACTTTTTTCATCTAAACTAATAATTGTAAAGAACCTTGTAATTGCTCTATCATAACATTAACACGGGAAGTATCAGTTGCCTCCCCCCTTCATTAATCATTTGATCCTGCTCCCATTTGGTAGGGAGACTTAGAAGATACATATATGATGCCAAATAACAAAATATGTGTTGTTGTTGTTGTTGTTACATTGGCAAGAAATAAAGTAGGGGGGAGGTGCAAACTTTTTATTTTTTAAAAAAAATTACCGACAGAAAATTTCAAGAAACACATGAAATAAAACCTAGAGATCAAGTTGTAGTGAATAAAAGTTGTAGACCGGTTTGAAAAACTACATGGTGGGTTGTGTAGCCAGAACGATGCATATTTTTTTATTTCGCCTAATATGGCACTAATTTTTCAGTACTTATAAATTGATTTTACCTTAATTCCTTCTCAACAGGTTTCGACATTGGGTACCTCTACATTTTTTGTCGAAAATGTTAGTGGGCTACAGCACAATTCTTTGAAGCTTGTTCGATCAGTAAGTTAATTTTTTACCAAATTATGAGTGAGTAAATTAAACAGTGGGCCTGATGATGGTGCACATCTATACTGAGGTCACCTTGAGTTTGGCCTTCTCAAGTTGTTTTCTTTGCCTTTTAGGTTTTTAGAAAGTATGTCAAGCATAGGGAGCTTATTCTGGAAGATATATTTGCATCATTGGCAAGACTTCCATCAAGCAAAAGAAACTTGAGAGCTTACAGGTTGGTTTTTATTTTTTATAGTGTTATAGTGACAATATTACCAGTACTGTGTATACATATAAAAATTATGAGTCCTAAATTGTCAAAAATCCTAAAAAGTTTTAAAGACGTTCTAATAATGACAGACTGCAAACCCAAATAGGTACTGATTTTTCTTGAGGTTTTGGATGAAAGTAGAGGCCGAAAATGGCTGAATCAATCATGGTAATTTTGTTTTTTATGTTCAATATCAGAATGAGGTTTGTGATGGAAGTAAAACTTAAAAGTGTTCATGCCGATTTTTCAAAAAACAAAAATGTCCTTGAAAGTCCTAAATCAAGTTATACATGTCTTAAAATTGAAATAATCTGTACAAACCCTGCATACAGGTTACATGGTGAAGATTCCATACAGATGGTAACTGCACTGGTTCTGCAACTGATTCAGTGCTCAGTCAGAATTCCTGAGAAAAGAGAATTAACTGCACAAAGCTCTAATCATGGTATAGAGGAAGAAGGTTCAGAGAAGGTATTCAGTGCTAGGTTTTATTGAAATAAAATTATAAAGAGTTCAGCTTGAAAAATTTAGCACTATTTGTCTAAAAGAACTAGAATTTGAACTTGCTGCTCAAATTATTCCACTACAACTTTTTACGTGCTTCTATCTTTTTAACAAGTCTCCAACCTCCACCCCACACTCTACCAAAACGGTTGAAATCCTAATCCCAGCATCCACTACAGTTCCGTTTTGGAAGACATGCAATAAACTGTTTGTTTTGTCTGTCCTCCAACCATTCTCACCAGAACTGTGAACAAAACATTTCGCTATTGTTATCCTACAAACATTGAAAAGAACACACACCTTTTAGTCAAATGTAATTAGACAGTCTCTCTAACTTGCTAGAAGGCGAAAATGGAAGAAACGATTAAAACGGAGCTAAAAAAATTGTAAGCTCCGTAAATACTTTCTTATTTTTGATATGTAATGTTTAATGATCGCATATATTATATGATTTTAACAATAAGTCTGATTGGAATTTATCCACGTTAGAAAATGGCACCACACTGTTTGAAAACTCCTGTTTTCAGTACTATTGAGAACTTGTTATAGATTAATACTGTGTCAATGATTCTTCTCTTATAGATTGATAAAGATTTAATGATCATCACCTCTTATGAGAATGCGATGAGAACTGCCCAGAATTTTTTGACGATGTTTTTAAGCAAGTACGTTTCCAGTATTTTAGAAACAATTAAAAATGTAAACCTACAAATTATAATTATCTTTTGTTGTTGATTATAATACAGTAAGTTTTTGTTTAATATGTTTTGACGGAGGTTATTCACGTATGGGAGATTATAGATTATCAGAGTAATATAGTAGAGACCGAATTACCCTTATTTTTGTGGTAATATTGTGATGTTTGCAGACGTTATCTCTAAATAAGTTATTTCTTTTGTATTCTAACTCAGGTATAAAATGCGGAGGATTCTCAAAACAAGCGTGGATTGTATTATCTTAGGATAACAACATTCCTCAAAAATGTGCCTTGTCATTTCTCATCAATAAAAAAGATTTTTTGTTTTTGAAGGACTTGCCCAAACTTGTCCGATCAATCTTTTGCTTTAAAGGATTGCAACATCACGTGTAATGTTTATTACGCTACTGAAAAGATAAAAGCCGTGGAGCTGAGCACTGCTGACATTTCCAATCATAATCAATTTTTAAAGAAAAGTATAATGAAATATAAAGCTTATGCAAATCCAAGCAAGATGTAAGAACGCAGTTGTAAACAAACAGTAAATATATTAAAACTCTATTGTTTTGCTTTCAATAGCTCTCGGCAAGGTTTCGTATTTTAATGAGTATGCAAGGTTGGGTGAATTTTGAGTATTGATTTTTTCATGATCATTTTTGGCGTTTTCAAATTCCCGGTTTCTGAGACATAGGAAAAATGAAAATATAAACTTGATTGAAGAAACTAACAATAACACGAAGAAAATAAGTGAAAGGAAAGTTTTGGCGCCAAATCCACAATTTTTCGGGGGTAGAAGTGAAGTAGTTTCGATTTATTTTCAAAATTTCTGTCATATTCATATTTAAACTAAGATTTCCAAATATTCAAAATAAAATTTCAAGTATTCAAACTAAATTTTCAGATATTCAAGCTAAATTGAAGTCAGTATTCAATATTCCGATTCTACTGCCGACCTTTTGGAAAATTTACTGTTTTCAATGATTGAATGCATTTTGGCATAATTAACACTTTGTAATGACCTTGCTTTGATTATTCCTGGCATCTTAAACAAAGTATGATAATCTACCGCATTTTATTGATGGGGTTAGAATACAAAAGATATAATTTATTTAGAACGTATGAAGTTATCCTAAGATAATTTATGCAAACACCGCGAAGCAATAGTAACTGAAAAATAAGGGTAATTCGGTCAATACTATACTACTCATAAGTTTCTTCTATGTTGACATGTTTACAAGCATAGCATTTATTTCTACACTTTTGTGAAACAATAGATCCACGTAACATCTTTTTTATTCCCCATGAAGAATTTGATTTTATCTGTTGTTTTGAAGGTGCAGCAGTGTAGGAAAGGATGAGGAAGATTACAGGCCTTTGTTCGAAAACTTTGTACAAGACTTGCTGGTTATGTTGAACAAGCCCGATTGGCCGGCTGCAGAAATACTTTTGACCCTTCTTGGAAAGCTTCTTGTAAGATTCACTGTTTGCTGACTTCCTATTTTTTTGCAATATGGTATCAACAACGGCAAAGAGGTGTTTGGTCAGGATCTAATAACCTAAATCCCTTCAGTAGCTTTTATTGTTTATTTGTAGAGAAGCAAAATGAGTTTATTTTCATATTCAAAGCTATCCACATTCTCACTGAGAAGAAAATTATATAACATAACTGAATTATATATTTCGTTTTCTTCACTGAGTACTGTTAGCAATTCTTTCAAGTCCACAAGAGTCTGTTTTAAAAGCTGGTCAACACAAGCAACTTTTATTTGACAATTTTTATATGCTCGTATGAACAAGGAATATTGGAAAATTTTTTATGTGACAAAAGCTTTTATATGACAAATAAAAATTGTCACATTCTTAAGATTGTTCGTGTAGATGATTCAATACATAAAATGCGACAAATATTTGCGAAATATATTCCTAGTCCTCCAATGGACACTGGAGGCGATCAAAATAAAACTGAACTTTGAACTGTTGATAAATATTTGCTGTACCACGTTCACAGTCAATATCTTTGTCACATAAAAGTTGTTCGTGTAGAAGAGCCTTCAAACGTACTGAAATCAATTCTTATCCTGCTAAACCCAATTTCAAATAAATTTAGAATATCTGACCTTTTGAACCATTGGTTAATTAACAATTAGTTGCCGAAGGCGACGTGATTATTCGCCGATAATCACGGAGCCAGAGGTGACTAATTGTTTTAGTGTAATTACACTGGTGATTATTTTAAAAAGGAGGAAAGCATTTAAAACGAGGAAAAAAGTTATTTCAAGTGAAAGCGCGCCGGCAGCCATTTTGTATAATCGCTGGAGGTGGTTATCGTGTGATAGTCTGAGTTTGTCGACCAATCATTGCGTGCGATTTTGTATAATCACCTGTGTATTTATACTAAAATACTATAATTCGATTATTAGTGACCCTTTTGTTTGTCTGAAATTTAGATTAAGAATAATTATGGCTATTTTATCACGAAATTCAGAAGTTGGTAATACTTGCAAATTGATGACTCTCAGGCCCCAAAAAACTCAGCAGAAAAGGGGTTAAAATTTATCAATAACCTGAACAAAGATTATACAGTAAAAACAACAAATAAATTATGTTTAGGTAATCTTGAGTATTTTTGGTTATTGTTTTGTAGGTTGTAACTTTCAACAATCGTGCCAATGATGTTAGCCTGAGAGTTTCGTCGATAGAATATCTTGGTGTGGTTGCTGCCCATTTGAGAAAAGATGCTGTTGTTAGTCAGCAACAGGACGCAGAAAACATTACAGAGATACTCGTTGAGGTGATCAAACTCATTCAGAGTTTCAGTACATTTCAGCAATTCCTCTGCATGTGCATATACTATTGGTTTGAAGTTAACTGTTCTTCCTGACATTGCCTTTGGAAATTTAACAGCTTAAAGAAACGGGGACTGATAAGCGTGGTTGTGTTACGTTATAAAGAAACTCTGAGAGAAACTA
Organism: Palythoa mutuki; assembly: GCA_027575235.2. Lineage (NCBI taxonomy): Eukaryota > Metazoa > Cnidaria > Anthozoa > Zoantharia > Sphenopidae > Palythoa > Palythoa mutuki. The sequence goes on along the minus strand of JAODFW021244084.1, from coordinate 8,730 downwards.
TTGTTACCATTTTAGTGAAACAATGAGGTCAAAAATACCAAATAAATGAGTCTTGTTTTGAGTGGTATTTAAATTTGCAGTTGGAGATGAATAATTAATTTATGGAAAGTTCTTTACTAATTACGTAAGCCTTCTTACTGTGATACGTGTACCTCCAGAAACAATAAATATGTGTTAATTTTGGTGAGGTAAAAGAGACTTTCTACTAAAAATCTTGGTTTGGACAGCACTTCCTTGTTTCTCTGTCAAGATTTGACACTTGTGTTGTTTCATTTTGATATCTTTTTCATGTTCCAGTTTCTTGATGATGTTTCCAGTGATTCTGATGAGCAGTCGGTTTTGGTAAGTACACTGATGCCAGTGTTAGCTTGTTGAATTCAATTCACTTATATTGATTGAATTTTATTGTCATGGATAAACAGTAGAAAAAAATGCATCCTTTCATTTTTAATCGAATTTTATAAATCCTTCCCAGTTGCAATTGACCTTGTATTGTCATTTAATTAAATATGCTAACCAACTTCAAAAGAAGCAGCTTTTGTGACAACTTTTCCACAACCTCAAGAGATGGATGTCTGTCTGATTTATTTGTTTTTTTCCCCTAGAGATTCCGCATAATTAAACTTTGAGCTCTTGTGGGTCAAAGTTGCTATGTTACCTGCTGACCGTTATACTATTTAAGAGAAACGCTAGCTTTTAATGATGAAATATAATCTCTGTTCTATGTCGCAATGGCTATGTTCTGTGTAATATATGTTCAGTTTATTCTTTTTCAGGATGAAAGATCTGAGAAAAGGATTCACGTTTTGCAGAAAGTTCTTTGTAATTATCTAATAAACAGTGGGCAGAAAGATCAAGCTCTCTTGGTACGTTCTTGTAGTACATTAGCTCGAACAGCTGCTTGTCCAGTATATTGTACTGAAAAATGATTTCTTTAACTACTGTAGTCAGTTAGCTACTAAAGAGAAAACTTTTAATCCATCCATTAGTCGAAAGTTTATGTTAGGTAATGTTTAAGGTTTAGACATTACAAATTTAGTTTTTATTTTTTGTCAAGATTACCTTTCTGTGTTTGATTACTTTATGATTTGGACTTTTAATTTATATGCACCTAAGTTTCCAACAGGGTTTTTTTCTTATGTAGTTTTGTAGGCAATTTTTCTTGGCGCAATGGTTGCGAGATACGCAGGTTGAGATGGAGAGGTGTTACAAGAATCCATTGGACAGTTCAATTAAGTCATTGGGTGATGGACAGGATGACACTGAAGTCATTTCAGGAAGTGGAGAACTGTTGAAACTTGACGAGCAGAAAAAATTCTTGCACACCCTACTTAAATGTGACGCAAATACTTGCGGCCTGAGGTAAGCTGTTTTTAAAACTTAGAAGTTGCGGTTAATATCGAGTCACAGAATATCATTCAAATTAAATATTACTGTTTTTGGTAGTACAGAGAAACATAAACCCACCCAAATAATTATCTGCAAATGTGTATCCAATAATAATCACGTCAATGTTGCAATGCTTCGTTGTAAAGAATTAATAAGCTTTATGTGCATTTAGTAGAAATCTAGTCACTGTCTTTCGCAATCTGATTGGCTACCATACTCGCTATCTATCAGGTAATAGATAGTGTCTGTGAGTTGTTACGGTCGTTTGAAGCTCCCTATTAACAAAACAGTTCCAGATAAAACAAAGGCAGCAGCAAAATATGGTGAAAAAAAATTCAAAGATAAGAAAAGACAGCAGAATACGAAAACTGTATATCATTGATCAGCACTCATTGAACAAATTAAAACAGTTCATTAACACAAGAATTATCGTTCTTTTGTTTCTTCTTCAGAGATTTCTACTAAAACAATTAGAATTCTCGCTCTCAATTTCATTCGGCGATTGATGGAATGACTTGTGCGGCGCCCTCGTCATGTTATCAGCCGAGAGAAATTTCAAACTCGTATTCGTACAAAAAAGTAAACGGCGTTTAAAACAGGGAACTATTAGGAGCACAGACGTCCAGTGCGCTTTGTAAACTGATTCTTTTAAAATATTTCTTTTTATTCAGGTCGTCACAAGGAAATATGGACTATGAAAAAGCTTACGTAATCACCAAGTATTTGTCATCGTTAAGGTCACTGTCCCGAAGTTTTGACATTTATCTTCACCAGGTATTGTTGGGTGTAATCCCAGTGGTTAGATGATCGTACTTTTCTTTTCTAATAGATTTTTAGTAGCCCTTCAGTCAACCAGGTTAATTCTGCTTCATACATGTTTTTCTCTTTTTCCTCCAAGATTACCTTTTGCCCAATTTAAATTATGCTGTTCTTTCTCGCCAATTTGCCGAAAAATGAAGCAAAAATGAGCGCTCGGTTTAGAAGCATTTTGTTTTTTCTAACAAAAAATTCCCAGTTATGTTGAAATCTCTATTTTTTGGTTATTTGTTTGGTTGAAGATTAGGAAGTAAACCACAGGAATTTGTTGTTTCTTACACCAAACCTGTTTATTTGGCATATATATGCTGATGTTGCTTGACACAAATCGGCAAACGGGAGGGTAATTTATTGGTGACCCCGAGCTTCAAAGGGCTAACTTAACGACGCCCACCAGCTTAACGCATTCAAGTAACAAATTCTCAAGTTCTGTAAAACGTCTGGAAAACCCATTAAAGTTTGCACTTTTTTGTTCCAAAGTGGACGTAGAATCACAGGTTCCTCAGCTATCTCAGGTTCGTTCAATCTCGCATTTCTAGAAAAATTCTTAAATTTTGGGTTTTCATTTACTTAGTATGGTATTCATTTATTATTATAGATCTTTAGACATGGTATTTTGTTTTCTATGTGGTGCAAAAACTATCCGGACCTTAATACTGATTCGATTCTATCTGCAACTATCTAGATACTAAGAGTTCTCAATGAAGGCGCTGTAGCTATTAGAACCAAGGCAATGAAAGCGCTGTCTGCAGTAGTGACTGCTGATCCTTCGATCCTTTTAAGGGTAAGTCCTGTTTTTTTACGAATATTACTAAAGATTTACCTTTCAATTCATTACCTGCATCTATTGAGAACTAACTTATCAAAATAAATAGCATTCTTTTCAATCCCTCAAAATAAATTAATATGAGGAAATTTTGGGAACTAAATTCAGTTGCGCATTAGTTTTTGGACCGAATTGATTTTCTCTTTCTTTTCTAGGAGGAAATGCGGAGTGCAGTGCACGCAAGATTTGTTGATATTTCAACAAGTGTGAGAGAAGCTGCAGTGGAGCTCATTGGCAGATTCGTATTGAATAAACCTGAACTTACTCATCAGTACTACGACATGCTGATCGAGAGAATTCTGGTTAGTGGCATTTCTTAAAGACAAAGCAACTCAATCATGCTTGTGTTTTTTTTCTTTATCTTGGTTATACGTCCGCTGACCAACTCTCTGCATTGACTTATATCATTACTGTATATTGTAAATGCTTGGTATTAGTAAAGTTAGTAACTCTACAAAGATTACAATGTTGCTTTGTTTCATATTGTGTGCACAGTTATGGTTATGATCTTTTGTTCTAGGTTTGATGCTTCCTTACTCCATTGGCCGTTTGTTCATTTACATCTCAAATCGTTTTGTAATTAATTTTGTGTGCTTCCAACGCCATATCAATTATAACAATAGGGAAAGAGAGAAGAAAAACATAGAACAAAGAAAGTCATCGAGTTTCAACCAGTTGACTCTACTATGACACAAGTGAGGATTTGATACGCGTTGTTGAGAGTCATCTTAAAGCGTTTTTGTATTTATATTGAAGGACACTGGGATTAGCGTGCGGAAAAGAGTAATCAAGATTTTACGAGATATCTGCATTAATCAGCCAGATTTCCCTAAAGCAACAGAGATTTGTGTGAAGATCATTAGGAGAGTCAGCGATGAAGAAGGAATAAAGGTATTTATATGATCTTGGTTTTTATTTTATTTTTATCATTGTTACGTGACATTTAATGGAAGAAATAAATATGAAATGAAACAATCGAGAAAGCAGTCTTTGTTGAGCAGATCGAAAAATATTTTCTTTCTTCAAAAACTGACAACCATACTCCAAAAGTTATCGAAGGCAATAACGTGACAAATTAATGAAACATTTAGTCCCTGAGTTCTTTAATGTTCTGTGTTGCAAAACACTTGAAACGTCTATTTTGAGGCATTGTAAGCTTACTATAACGTCAAGTAAAGAATCTTACATGTTTAGTTTTGCCAAGGTTAAAAGCCTTCTGGTTTTAGAAATAATAAAAACAACTGCGAGGAATTGTTGTAATTTTTTTTCCCATATTGCGCTTTTTGAGGAAAAACGGACTTATTGTTGACCGATGAAAGCTGGGATTGATATTGAAAAATAGGCGAAATCACCTCCGAAAGTATTTGAAAGTACTTAATTTTGGTCTTGTAAACTACAAACTCTGCTACTTTGAATGAATTTTCTTTTGCAACACATTAGCATTGTCTACTGTGTTTGAAAACGTGCTTGTGTTAATTCATCATCATCATCGGATCCTTTTAATGCCTAGGTGGCACATAGGGCCATCACAAGGTTCTTCCACTCTTTCCTGTCTGCCGCTTTGATCCGCGCCTCGTCCCATGACCTCCACCCCATCTTGTTTCTCTCTTGCTCTACCGTCCGTCTCCATGTGGTCTTTGGCCTTCCTCGCTTTCTTCGTCCTTCTGGTGCCCAAGTCATTGCAATGCTACAATTACTCTCCCGATCTTGCCTCAAAACGTGACCAATCATCTTCCATCTCCGTTTTTTAACTTCTCTGCTCAATGGTTCCATTTTTGCTCTTCTAAGCACCTCTTCATTGCTGATATGGTCTTGCCAATTAATCTTCAGAATTCTTCTCAAACATTTATGGTGGAAAATATCTATTGCCTTATCATCTCCCTTGTTCATCTTCCAGGTCTCAGAACCGTACAACAAAACCGATAGTACTAACGCTTTGTATAGCTTTAACTTTGTCCTTTTTGTGATTTCCTTCGATTTCCATATTCTTGACAGTTTTGTGTACGCACCTCTTGCCTTAGATAGCCTGTTTCGGAGGTCTTTCATCCCGCCACCTTCTTTACAGACTTTTGCTCCTAAGTATGTAAATTCATTCACATCTTCAATCTCCTGGCCATGGATTGTAATCTTCTCTTGTTGCCGTGCAACAATTTCAATAGACATTTCTTTTTGAAATTATTTTTTCCTCACTTTTTCATGCTTTCTTATAGGACTGGTGGAAAGTTGAGGCCAATGATCGTCAAGGTTTTGTTCCTGCTGCTTATGTAAAGAGAATTGATTCTCACAAGGCGTCACAGGAACTGCTAGCACAGACCAATGAACTGGACACTGTACAACAGAGACAGCAGGCCCTTGATAAGAAGTATGTTCACCAGAATTGAATGTAATAAAAAATATTGGACCAGAAATTCATTTCTCTGGAAACTTTACTTTTCCCCCTGCAGTAGTAGATTATTTACCAACTTAGGCTAAGGAAATGATACAAAATTGAGACAAGCTCTGTTTCATTTCTTGTTTTTTTAAGCTGACAAAGCTGCAAACTCCTGTGAAAATAACTGCATGTCTGACATATCAACTGAAGAACACATTTTCGTTCATGCCCCTGCAACAATGAAATAAATTTATTAGCCACAGTGCCTATGCAGATCTTTTGTCCATGAGTGCCATTTTGTATAACAGCGCTGAAGCTATTCTTAACCCTTACAGCCCCAGGCAAATTATCAACCTCCAACTTCTCCTTTCATAACTCAAACAAAACAGTAGAACTGGTAATGAGAAGCAAGGAATTGATCAAGTGAAATAGGCTGTGGAAGTTGAAATGCCAAATTCTCCCAAACTGCTTTTATAGGAAGTATGGAACCCAGTTGGGAGAATTTAACACTACGTCATTTGTCGTGCTTGGGGTTCAAAGGGTTAACAAGCATACCTTTTTATGCCCCTGGTTGTATACTTGATAAATGACAATAAAATGTAAGTTGATCTGAAACATTTGTAAAAGTTTCATCAGATTATTATTTTCTTTGTATATTATTGTTTTGGCATTGATTTGTCAGGGTTCAAAATGGGCAAAGTAAAATACTTAGCTTCAGTTTCTTCATCATTTTAAGATTATAGCCAAGTTTACACTTAAACTGATTTATGACCACAGGTATGACGGTTTGATGGACCAGGGAGAAGAAAGGAGAAGGAAATTGGAGGACTCCATTCAGCGTTATACACTGCTACGTGAAGCTCATGAGCTGGAGTCGTGGATTAATGACAAGGTATTGCTGTCAAGTTGTTTCTTCAATGATGTGAAAGTCTTATTAGCTTGTTTGATATTTCACTCATTTCAGTTTTATTTTATTGATTTGCATTGCAAGTAGAACTGCAGTATATTATGGTTGATACAGCATGTATTTAAAGAATCTCCAAACCAATACGTACAAATGTAACAAAGGGTTCTGAGTATAATGTGTAGTAAAGGTAGGAACGATTAAGATTTCCATCCCCTATCATGCAGCTTTGTGTATTCATTATTAGTTTCAAAACATTTTCAAACCAATGTTGATTTATGATTAATATAATAATAATAACTATTCTTTACTGGTGATATCAGGTGCACAAAAAGTGTTGTATGAGGGACCGACTAAAGAACTTAACATAAAAGAACAAGAAATATCATAGTGTCATGATAGTTTTTAGGTGAAGCTTTATGTAATTCATCATGAAATACATATTATTTCCCTTTTCTCCTTTTTTTTCGTTTTCACACACTGTAATGCTCTTGAATTAATGCGTTTTGGCTGTAATTGATTTATATTCAGGAAGCCCTTGTGACATCTGAAGAAGTTGGCAAAGATTATGAGCATGTTGAAGCTCTTCAGAAGAATTTTGATGAATTCCAGAAGGTAGGCTTTAGCACTGAGAAAGAAACTATAAAATCAAACTAAAGTAATAAATGATTGTTAAAGAGAATGAAACGAAAACAAGAATGTGTGTTATGAAGCCTGTGTTATTGACTTTTATTATATGATTACAGATTGATTGTCTAGAATTTTCTGTGAGATATTATTAATTTGAAATATGAAATTTTGACATTTTCCAGTGATTGATTTAGGTTATGGCACGCACTTTGGAAGATTGAAACTTCTATGTTAAAATCGCAAGCTAAGATTTCAAAACGATATAAACCCATGTGTTGGAACTGGCGTTTTCTTGAAAAATCTCACAGTTCTACAAGGTAGCCACGGTCCTTGAAAATCCTGGAAAGTCCTGGAATTTGTGAAAAAAAATTCCAGGCCCTGGAAAGTCTGAATTTGGGTCGTGATCCTTGAAAATCCTGGAATGGGCCAAAAATGCCTTTTTTAACTTCCAAAAAAATAAAAATAAACTGTCTGTAAAATATTTGTGATGTGACAATGCTCTAATACAAGAACCGTGACTCCAGAAGGCTTGATTTTTGTCCAGAAACAAATTTTCCAAAGCTTGTTAATATATTTTGTGTATTGTTGAACTGAATTTTGAAATAAAATGTGTAAAGCATTCAAGTTTTATTTGATAGATAAGGTCCTGGATTTGCTTGAAAAGGTCATGGAAAGTCCTGGAAAAGTCCTTGAATTTCACATCCAGTAAATAGTGGCAACCCTTGTTCTAGAATGAAAACTTGCAACTATTTTTTTTAAAATTCTTGTTTGTAAACTTTAGGACATGCAAGCTAATGAGGTTCGTATCCGTGAGCTGGAGATCCTTGCCGAAAAGTTGAAGGAGGAACATTACTCGGAGTATGAGATGATTCAGGAAATGATTGAGAAGCTCACCAGGAGGTGGGTCAGCCTCAATCAGATGTCTGAGAGCAGAAAAGAGCAACTGGACAGTGCTACTGAGATTCAGAAATTTCACAGGTTGGTTTTGTTGGCTTAATTTACAAGAGTGTATTGTATTGTACGTATTTTGTTTTTACTGGTATTTAAGAACGGAGCAATGTGTTACAGCAAAATTTATAAAATTATTGTAAGAGTAAAAAATTGTTGCACTGGTTATTAAAAAAGTAAAAAAAATACCAACGTTTCGACTGAATCCAACAGTCTTCTTCAGGGTAAAGTGATGGTAAAAGTCACAAACAAAATGTTTAAAAAGTCCGAAAAATGAATATAATTAAAAACTATTGGGAGGGAATATTTAACCTTGGCTTTTAAAGAAAGAAACAATAGTTTTTAATTAAATTCATTTTCGGACTTTTTAAACGCTTTGCTTGCAACTTTTACTATCACTTTACCTTTAAGACTGTGGATTCAGTCGAAACATTGGGATTTTTAAACATTTTAACATTTTAATAACCAGTGCAACAATTTTTTACTCTTATGAATACACCTGGTTACAGGTAAACTTTTAGTAAAATTATAGTAATCCCTGAAATTAATTTCAACGTTCCTAGAGGGTCCTGGAATTTTGATTTCCGTTAAGTGGAGAAAACCTGAAGCTTGTATTTATCATTTTTTAATTGGTAGTTTATTATAAGTACTAAACTTTAAGTAAATAGTTTAAGTAGTAGTTGATAAACAAATTGATTAGTGTACATTATATCATCAATATGACCTCGCTCACCAGTAGAAGCTCCTGTAGCTCAGTGGTAGAGCATCAGCCTGGGATACGGGAGGTCTAAACTGATTTGTGGACATTATATCATTAAATGACCTCGCTCACCAGTAGAAGCTCTT
>JAODFW021243130.1:0-15339 GCA_027575235.2 Palythoa mutuki | reverse complement strand
CCTACGAGGCATATTGTACACAATATCCTGTTGTGTATCATTTATTGCAAAACATGCAGCACTTTGGTAGTGTGCAGTGCGAGGGGTACGAGACAATGGGAAGTTCTACGAAATAAAATAGAAGCATGATTTAAAGTGTCCTGGTTTGGTGCGTTTTGGATACCATTCCAAACAAATGACTCCACGAGAGCGAAAGATTCCAAGACCATTCAAGACTGGATCATGGAGCGGTCACCAGGCAGTCAGCCATCGGATGCTAGTTACCAGTTCACTACCGGGAAACTTGATCTCGTCTCATTGCGTTTGAACTGCTTTACCGTATCTATCCTGCCATAAGGTATGTACGTTTTGTCGTTACTTTAAGGCTTTTGAAGTAATTGCCTGTTGTATACTAATCATTCTGCGGTAACTTATTCTACATGCTTCACTGCCGCGCATTCTTGTGTCTCCACTTGTCTTTCCATTTTGTATCACGTTTATTCGTTTGCAAATGAATATAACCTTTTATGCGGCTCTAAAATGATTTCGGCTAAAATTTTCTCGCATGTCGTAATCATTAGTGGACCGTAGCTTCTTCGAAATAAATTAATTCAACGAAAGGTTGACAATTTTAAAATAGCAATAGTATAAAATACGTTTACAGCCATTGGGTGTGTTAATGCGTATGGAGGATGACTTTACTAAAAAGGGCTTACTAGCTTTAAAAGTCATTTTTCTTTATTAACAGCTTCCTAACTTAAATGAACACTAAAATGTTTTCAACCTTGAACTGATCCTCGTTTTGCTTACTCGCCGGTGCAAATTACGGAGAGTTCTCCGAAGTTGGGTTTGTATTTTTAACAACAGTTTACATCTTGTTGTCAGTCGGTCAGTTCAATTTCAACTAATAATCCTTTGTAATGTAGAAATGCCTTAAGGAATTGTAAAAATAAGACAAAAACGGAAAACAGCGCAACTGAATAATTCCAGAAGTAGCAATCGACTTGTTTTTTTAAAAGGGCAGTCCAGAAAGAGATTTGGCACAATATTGGTGGCCTCAATTAACGCAAGTCCGGCCAATCAAGTGCGAACTAGACTAAACCTATTATTGGGGAGCGTGAAAAAAGATTCTGATCTAAAGCCTTTTGTGGCATGTGTATACTGTAAGTTTAAAATAGTTTTCTGCAAAGCAAGACTATAAGAGTGACAACTGATACAACCCTGCCGTGTTTAGTTATACTTGATTCGATCACGTCCACTAATTGAACTATAAAACAATTACAAACAGTTGAACAAAGTGAAGAAAAATATTACACGTTTCAGTCTGAACAGCGACTTACATTAGTATTTGGCGTTTTTTAAATATGTATGTATGTGAAAAGATAAGCTACTCTTTCAAAGAGAAGTTGCTCATAATGCAAACCATTTTCAAATTCCTTTTTTTTTCGCCGTAGATATCTTCATTGAAAAATATAAAACAGAAAAGCAGTCAATTAACAAGATACACGCCCCTTTTTAACCAATCATGACTTAAGCTTGGAACTATCATTATCTCCTCTCTTTGAAAACACAAACTACGTGTTGGTAAATTTTGTCATTTCTTATTTTTGGTTCAGTGAGATAAAGTTGAACGCTTAAGCAAAACCTAGTACACAAATACTTAACCTGGGTCGAAGTTTTCAAAATTTGGTTGACCTTAATTTAACCCGAGATCAGCCTAAATTAACCAGATGAAGCCGGTTGACGTTTTAGTCCCGAGGAAACAAAGAATTAACCGCAAAATTGTAGCCCAGATCAGCCTATATAAGGTTGAAGACAAGAACATGGATTAAAAATTTAACCCTGGGTTAGTGTTAATCAGCTTTTGAACAACTGGGCCATTTGTGCTACAAAGATAGTGATGGATTGTTCGGGGCGGTCCAACCGAAAATCCAGGGCTACTTTTATTCACGAACCATGTACAACCGTCCATGGAAGACTTAGAATACAGTATCTTCTCCGGTTCTAAGAATCCTTAACGCATATCGAGCTACTTAGTTGAAACTCAAGTGCAAAAAAATACATGTGGATATAAAATAGATATAAAACTTTGAACTTGAAGGGTTTTAAGGGCACATCTCTTATACAATTGGATATTGTCTAATATCCGGCTATATGTGCTTAATCCGTAACAGGGTCTGTGTTTTAAAAAAAAAATGCCCCGAATAAACACGTTTAGGTTTTTAAAAAAGAGGAATATCATCATGATCTTCAATCTTGGTTGTGGGAGGGACTTGTCGAAATAAGGGTTCTTAATGACAATTGTACCCATTGTTGTTTCCGGTCAGTCATTTTGCTGCAGAGATTGAACAATGCCTTGTCATTTCAACCATTTTTGAAATTTACACTAAAACGAAAACGTAAAAAGGAAAGGGTCAAGATTCCACGATTACTGACGCCTTCATACTTAGCGTCGCAATGCGGACTTACTATATACTGGCTATAAGTATGAGATAAAAATAATGACAATGTTTGTACTATCTATACTAGTCACGGGTGTCTGTAGTAGCCAACGGGTCGCGCACAGCAGTACGTAGCACTTTTAAACCTCACCATCCCAGTTCAGAAATAATTTGATGTTTAAGCCATTCGTCAAAAAGAACAAACTCAAAGTTCGCAAAAGAGTAGAAGTTCAACAGATCAGTAAAAAATAAATAAATAAAAGCTAGTTACGTACTTAGACGCTATCTCGCGATCGATTATCGTGTTAACTTCCACTTCAGAATTTAACTGAATTTGAGCCCTGAAGATCTTACAGACATTTTGGCGTTTGTGTCTTCAGGCTATTTTTACGTGACTGAATGGAATTTTTGAAATCGGGAAAATGTTCTCAGTTGGCTGAAGCTAGGACAATTAATCGATTAATTAGCGTAAAACAAGATAAATTACTTAACTTCGTTTGATGAATAGGACGTTGTTTTCGAGTTGTTGTGTTTCTAATTTAGTTCTCTTACAAATTACAAAACACTAACGAAAATCTTTTATATTAATGTAAAATGAACTAATCAGTAATCTGGCAGTTTTCAAGCTCGGGTTTATGTTGATCACTACGTGCGCTGGACAATGTATCTGTATCTTCTCAATTCAAGAATTCAATGATTTATTTCCGTTAAGTACAAGGCAAAATCCTTTCCGGAAACACACACAAGAGCAGATAAAAGAATTTTGCAAGGAAGATGTCTGCTTCGTTAATCCCCAGAGATGCTAGTATTTGAGTTTGTGTAAACAGCACTCGCTCTCAGGAATCATGTTTTGTAAACCTATGTTGACTTTTCATATGCACCTTTTTTACCTTCTGAAAGCCTCGGACTCAGGCGATTAAAGACTATTTGAGCTTCTACTTAAAGATTCCATTAATCGTATTTAAAAATGCACTCGAAATCCAAAAAACAATGAAATTGCAACGCAATGGGGGCGTGTGTCACATATAAATTGTGATACCATTTGAATGGGAATCACTAAGCTTGTGTAACCATGAAACTGTTCAACTCAATGTACTGACATTAATGAACAAAAGCTAACTTATTTGGGATTAATTGGGCCTTGTCATTTACTCTGAAATTGCTTCCTTCAAAACTTAAATGCTATGCCAGCAGTATTTTTGTTTCTTGTGGTGAAGTGCCAAGATAAAGGAAATGATTTTAAAATGAAACCATTTAAATGTCACTTGTAAGGTTTAGGTGAGAAAAGCACTTTAATTGTTTTTCTTTTAATCCTCTGTTGACAGGCGAACGTGTCAGTGCGTTATCGCCTTGCTCACATAATAGTCTGTTTCAAAATGGATGACATATGGTTAATGTCAACTGCTCAAAATCAAGCACTTCGCCCCGCCCTGACACATGCCTGCTAAACTTGACTAGCTGTCCCACGCGGATGTGTCATTTGAATATATGCTGCAGTTGATTGATTCTATTTTAGATCATTCCATTCGACAGCTCGCTCGCGCAAGATGAATTCCTTCTCGATTAGAGATATTCTTAATATTCCCGAAGCTGAGGTGAAGTGTTCAAGGGATAAAGAGTTCACGGCCCAGATTGCAACCCAAAGGAAGGAAAGCTCTCAAGAACAAAATATCTCTAAAACTGTGAACACCAGATACACTCAAGAGCAAGAGGATAGCTCTCGTCCTAGTAAGCATAATTGCCTGTTCGTTATTTACCTTCTGTCTTAAGTTTGGTTAAATTGCTAGCAAGTTTTTCACGGCTGCTCGTTTATTTTTCAAAAATGAAAAATAAAGCATATTCAAGATAAAAAAATAGACAAGATCAGGCGTCAATCTTTAAATATATCCTCCTGATCAACGCGTAATTTCGCAGATGCTGTTTTTAGTCTGGGTTTCGTCAAACTTTAAACAAGTTGATTTGAGCCGATTAGCGCAAGACTGCAACTACCAACATTTGACCTAACAAAGTTTCTTTATTTTCAAACCAGCTTTCTTTATATTAATAAGAAGCTCGTTGTATTTTTCAAAACAAAATCCACCTTTCTCTAACTGTGGCAGAACTGAAGTCGCCTAGACACGCAATCGTTCTTAGATCTTTCGTAATTCATTTGCATCATACTAAACACAAAACCGAAACCACAAGTCCAGTTACGTTTTCTTGGCTATTATCACTTGTAAAGATCTCTTTGTATATGCTAATCCATCTTGCTTGTTTACTTGATGGAATAACCACCTCTTCCTTTCTTCTTTGACCAGATGATAGAAAAACTAGAGATGTTCCCAGTGTATGTCCGGAAAAAGAGGGTATAAAAGAAGGCAAAGAAATAACTACGGAAAACACGGTATCAAAGAAACGTAAAAGAAGGGTACTGTTTTCTAAGGCACAAACGTTCGAACTGGAAAGGAGATTTCGACAACAACGCTATTTATCAGCACCGGAACGAGAACACCTGGCCAGAGTTTTGCACCTAACACCAACACAAATAAAAATCTGGTTTCAAAATCATCGCTACAAGTTCAAAAAACAAAATAACGAAAATGGACTCTATGAAGAAGCTTTACCATTCTTTTCGCCACCAAGAACTGTTCCTGTTCCAGTATTGGTGAAAGATGGTGAACCGTGTGTTGCCAACTTGCAGCTATCAGAAAGTATGCATCACTGTGGCGGTCTGCAAAGACACTTTGAGTTTCACGAATTATACCAGAGTCTACAAACGTGCCCTAGAAACACTCACATAAACACGTTTTACCCTCAGCCATACTGGAACTCTTATTTCTATTAGAAAAAGATTTGTTAGCATGTAGCGCTTTCAAATAGGATAACTTGTATAAATTCTGAAGTGAAGAACCGTGTTGAAACAAAATTGAGATTTGGAAGCTTGCTTTATGTTGTAGGAATCAGACGAAGTCTGCATGCTATCAAAGTTCTACTCTCTAACATTTTCAGCAACATGGATTTTCAAATAATAAAATTTGGGAAATTTTTGGGGTCAATTCACAACTACCACTTCCAATCCTAATTCCTATAATATTTTCGTTTCGACTTTATTCAAACTGAAGGAAGTCGTTGTTTGTCAATTCATCTTCCTCCTTCAGAAGTCATACAGACTATAGTATTATGTCTATATTATACACGCAGAAAGAAAATGTTACCCTGGTATTTTGTTAATAAAGAACTTGCATTGGTTAACTCAGCAAATTTAGTTTTTGAAGCACATTGAACTGATCAACTGTGATTTTGCTCTCCCCATTTGGAATTGTTCATTTGCTGATGTAGATGAGGTATGCCAAACTGTTTGCTTTTTCTCTCAAAGTGATACCAAATTTTTATCCACAGATAAACACAACTGCAACATAATCTTTTCTCTAATGATCTTCATATCATCGAAATAGATTTAACTTTATTTTCCTTGAGACCATTAAAAAATTACAAATACGTTTTTTAACATATAAATTTTTATTATATTCAGTATGTTTGCAACAATTCGAAAGACTCGAACATTAGAATTATTGCAGCTTCAATTGAAAAATTTACAATAAATTAACAGAGCTAAGATGCCAGAGTTTAGATTGATGAAGACTGAAGACTTCGATGTAAATAGAACTTGGACTAATTCAACTACTATTAACATACTTGAAGCCATAACGTTTACACATTTTTACATGAAGTTTTGAATGATAGCATATTGAATATTTAATTGAAGTTTGATAAATTAGATATTGGCAAATTTCGAAGTCCCAGAATATAGGAGACGATTCATGATAGTTTGTACAACGTGTATCATAAAGAATACCGAAGGTTAAGAATTTAATGTTTCTAGAACAACCAAACAAACTGATTCTGTGATAGGTCTTACAAGACTTATAAATCGTTCAGAGCTACTACAGACTTCATTAATATTTCAGATGAATGACAATGTTTTTCCAAAAAGCTCGATTATTATCTAATGTCAAAATACAAGAATAACCAAGTATCGTGTTTTTTTTTATCAATATATGTTAAACTCCAGACAACAGAACAGATAACTGTATGATTCAAATCTTTGTATTCTAGTGAGTGGCTCTCTGTTTTGGTAAATTGTTTGGGAGGAGTTGAACAAAATACGTCAAGAGTAAACTCCTCTAAAACTTAATTTCGAAGTAGAATGTTAAAAATGTGTGCACAGCTTTGCTTGATTTCTGAATAACAATACGGCTGTGAACCCCGTTCAGCTGTCATTGTCAAACGAACATTTTCGGAAGATCGTCAAGTAATCAAGTTCGTGCGAAAATGCTGTAGAAAGTTGCTTCTATTTTCGACTTTCTCCATAAACGTTAACTTGGGAATCTATTAGACTTGCTGCAATGTGTGACAAATATATTCAACGCATTTTATATGCTTTTAGAACTGGTTGACGGACAATCCAGAATGACAAATGAGGATGTTCAAAGAGAACACATTCATATGCAGCTCGAAAACTCTCGGCGTTTACATTGAAAGATATACAAACGAATGTTTCAATAGAACTTATCGAATGTGACGATGCTGTCAGTTTATGAGTTGTAATAATTCGTTCCTTCTGTAAAAACAAGCAAAGCGATGCTTACATTAGCACAATTTGAAAGCGAACTTCATGTTGATTCAGTTGGCTCTCTGCCATCATGTGCTTTTTGAGTTTAATAGTTTTCATGAAAAAGGTTTTAGAATTATGTTAAAGAATATGAGATTGATAGAAATAAATTTGAGTGAAATTTGTTTTGATGTTTTTATAAACAAAGTAAGTGCTGCTGGGAGTTCATTCACTGAAATCTTCAGTGAAAGGAAAATAGCGTCCGTCTGGCGTAAGGCTTCAATGCCCTGAAAGTACATGCGTGTTGTTCCCGGATGCGCGGATAGAAAAAGAAAGAGTTTTTAAAATGACAAGAAGAATTAAAATGAGGCAGCGTAGATAAATTTCTGATGTTAGAAAACCTTATGACGTCGCAGTTTAAACTAATTTTGTTAATATTCCCTTCCCCATCAACAGTGACTCAGCGAGTCACAAGTTGGATTTCATGATTCGTTCTATATATTGGTACATGGTGGTTACAGAAACCCAAAAGTGCATTCAGAAGAAGAGCTAAAGCTAAACAGTTTACAAAGCTCCCTGATGTTAGAAAACTTTACGACGTCACAGTTAAACTGATTTGGTTAATATCCCCATCCCCATTAAAGTGACCCAGCGAGTAACAAATTGGATTTCATGATTCCTTCTATATATGTGTTTACAGAAACCAGAACCAGTCTAAAGGTGCATGTATTCATTGCAGAAACAAAGTCGTTTTACTGTTCTATCTTGATAACGTCATGCAGGGAGTTTTGTTCTCCCAAACCAATTTGCTTCAAGGGTTGTTTACGACATAGCTAATTGCATACCACAGATGCTCACAAGCTGCAGGACACTTACCAAGGTCAACTGTAAATTATCAATCTACTTTGTAATCGACTTTACTCCAGCGTGACAACATAGGCTTAACGACTTAAGCTGGCCTTGGCTTCACTTTTAATCCGTTTTTTTTTTCCTCAATGAGTACCAAAAGTATCGATCGTTCAATAAGAAAAATTTAGGTGGAATGGTTCAAAACGGGAGGATTACCATAATGTTGTCAGTGATATCATCGATACGCAGGTGTCAGTTTCTTAAAGTGGGCGATTTTCTTATTCAGACATATGCAATCTTCTTGCCCAGGAAAGCTAAAAAAGATTAAACGTTTTTTCAGGGAAAGAAGAAATTTTCTTCTCCGAATTCAAGGTTTACATAAAAAATCAAAGAAGATCTAGAAGACGAAATTGAAGAAAAAAAATAGAAAAGGTAAAAATGGAAAGAATACAAACTAGAATGAAGAAGAAGAAGAAAAAGGATCGGGAGGAGGAAGAGGAAGAGGAAAAGACAATAACACAACTGAAAGATAACAAAAAACGTAAGCCCTTTTTACAAAGAAGAATACCTTTTTTGTTTCTATGGAAACTTCTATTGATTTTAAACAAAGTTGGTCTCATGCAGGAGAGCCCATGTGACAAGATTACCACGTAACTGACAGCAAACAACGGGGATGAAATGGCCACTTTCAAAAGCATTTCTCTGACAACAAAGGGAACCCACACCGGGTGTAGAAAGAGGAGAGTAAATTAAGGCACTCCTTTTCAGACTTTGTGGCAAAATGCCTAGTCTTCATGGCTGAGTAAACTGTTTCTTATGTGCTTAAGTCGAGATAAACACTCATTTAGCTCAGCTAGGATTCTAAGTAAGTGTACTTTGTACTCACCTGGTGGAACGACAGAAGAAAGTATATTTGGAAGAAAAATACAATACCACATCTTTGTATAGATAAGGCTGATCTGCATACCCAGGGTAATACTGGTGGCTGAGAAATGGCAACCCAACCGGCTATCGGTCAGTACGTATATAGAAAAACGCCTAATAATTAGAGAAAACGATTATTTTGCCATCGTTCTACTCATTATAACGTGGATCGTTGTCGTCAAGATCTTTTGCTTGTGGTTGGAACACGCGGACAATAACATACCGAAGACTATTGACAAATAGTCGTGCGAGCGCACAAAGTTTTACACAAAATGCATCCAAAGCACAAGTATTATGACTTATATGATCTGTCTCCAAATATTATTTTTTCGTCTAAATTTGATTAGGATTATAACATACTCTTAAAACCTGAAGCCATAAAACCGTCTGGCTACCTTGGTCTTTATTTCCGTAAAATATTATTGCCACATTCGGTTTTAAACTTTAAAAGTACCATACGACATCGCAGCTGTTTACGTGCCGCATCTCGACCTGGCGTTTCTTACAGCTATACAACCCTTAGAAATGTAATACAAACTTAAAATGTAACATTTAAATTTATATTTAAGTCACTGGACGTGAGTTGTAAGTGGCTACTGATGTATATCTTGACATTGGCAATGCAAAGCAACTCAAGTGTAAGCGCGTCATAAAAGTATTCAATACTACAATTCTTCAGATTTCAAACGTTTGTGTATGGGGAGGAGATTCAAATTATTTGTATTTGATTTAGTAATTAAATATGAAGTTTAGGAAAGAAGGGTAGTTCGAGAATTTTTAGTTCCATTTCAGTACACTTGGCTGAAATTTTGTCATTGCATGGTTAAAAATACATATCGTACGTGTTCCAAGAAAACAAGTACGGCTCTGGTAAATTTCTCAATGTAATAACTTTTGTGTCATATTTTTGGGACCGTATAGCAAACTTTCATACGTGCTTGGTCCGCACAAAACATGCAGGTATATTATCCAATTGGATGATGTTGGTCTTGGTGCCGAAAACGTCGGCTAAAACGTGGGTGTAAAAACGAAAATTTTGCTTTTGATCAGCGATATCAATCGTGTGCGTTTTGGCTCGAATAAAAGGTGAAGTGCATGTAAATGAAAGGTACCCGAACAACCCGTGCTGGATAGGCTATACCCACATTGCATCGGGGTTTTGATTCAGTTTTATGAAAATGAGGGAGTGTCCCACTTTTGCACGTTAATTGTCAAATAATAATGATGACGATGTTAAGAAGGAATATGAGTGACATGTGCAATATGATTAATATTTTGACTTTGACAATGATGAAGCTAAGGTGGGTTATCATATATTGATGATTGTATGATTTGATAAAGGGAATTTCGGACTTTAGAATCGTGGCACACCGCAGCAAAAAAAACGCGGACAGTCATAGTTTTAAGGCTCTCTCAAAACATTACAGCATCCTTTTAAAAAAATAGTCTCATTGATATTTTAAGGTATTTTACTTTTAAACCTTTAGTAGTTTTTACCTTATTTTATTGTACATACTTTCAATATCTTTAGCTTTCAGTTCGCACCGTTACCCTATTTATATTTAATTACTGTATAGGCATCTTTTACTCGTCAAAGGCTGTAGTTCGACAGCTGAAAGCTTGTTTTTTGAAATATATTTTAACTAGAAAACGTTTTATCAGTATCATGTATGAGTACTGACCTTATTTCAAAGGTTTACCAATGTTTTACGTTCAAATATTTAACAAGTCGATTTTAGATAACGGCGTGTTCTAATCTTGCAAAAAAAGATCATGTTTGGAATACGCCACACCCCCACTTCAAAGGTGCTCTTGGGGATGAATGTCTTGGCTTTAATATCAAAACAATTTTAGAAAGGTGCCAAACAACGCACAAACAACGTCTTCTGTTACGACGAGAAGCTTTATCCTGTCTGATTTTTGCAGCTACTTTAAAAAGAAAATCTTGTTAATTTATACCTCTGTGAACTGCATACTTAATGCTGGCTCTTTTACATCAATTCTGATATTAAATAAAAATAGCAATGCTTCCTAGTTCGCTGACCTCTTCTCTTTTTCTAGTGCAGGCTCAAAAGTTATCCACAAGTTCGTGTGAACAAAACTGAAAGAAAGGAGAACGGTGTCCCTAACTCTGCCACCCTCAGCAGAGCTTGAGCTGAGCTTTATCGTTAAGCAATTCAAAGTTTCATCTTAAATATCATAAAGAGTATTACCTTGAAGATTATCCACAAGTGCATGAGAACAAAACTGACAAAAAGCAGAGCGTTGTCCTTAACTCGTGGCTTGCCACCCTGAATAGAGCTTTATCCATGGAGGTGGGCATTTTGGCGTTACTTGATTTAAAGACTACGTTCAGCAATCCAAAGTCAGAGCTTAAAGACCATTAAGAGTTTTAGCTTTTATCAGTGCATATCAAACGCACTGCATTCTCATTTAGCTGGCAAAGAAACACGATTATACATCTCAACTTCTCATAACTTGAGTTCCTACTATAAAAAAATGAGTTCAAATTTAAATTCTAACGGTAACCCTTAAAGCCCTTCAAGTGCAAACTTAATCTTTTTTTCAGACCAAACATGATAGAGTGGACTGGTTTGGAACCTAACAAACTACAAAGACGATTAACAACAACAACAACAACAACAAGAGAATTTTATTTACCTCGTATTTGACAATTTACAATAATATTTGTTAGTTAATTAGTTGGTAGGTGCTGATTGCCTGGAATAACCATAAGGGCTATACGAGCCAGGCAGCCAGAACTCTATTTTGATATAATGTTTCTTTGTTTCATGTTGTGTACACGGTCACGGTTCTCGGTGTGATGCCACGTTACTCCGTTGACCGTTTGCTCATTTACCTCTCAAAGCCTTTTGTTATCTGTGCAGGGTTTTAACGTCACATTTCAATAGGGAAAGAGAGCACAAATCATGTAACAAAGAAAGTCATCAAGTTTCCTAACCAGTCGACTCAGGCAAAAGTTACTCCAAAGCTACTCGCTAGACCTTTACCATGTGCCAAAGAATTTCATAAAACTCATTTACTACAAGCATGAGGAACTGCAAGTTTTTCTGACTGATGTGAACGACACCTCAAAGCAATGCGTATCTTTTTACTAAGAGATTTTATCAGTTTTTCCTTGCATTCAAAATTTGTTCCCACTACCTGGACTAAACATACTATGCCATATTACGCCAACAAGAGACAAATACTTGCAATTTATATGTTTTCTATAATCCCGGCCCGTAGCCAGAAGAAAATATTAACCGAGGCAGTATGAATACCAATTTGGCCGTGCGAGCGCCCAAGGCGCGAGCAATTTCTAGGGGGGTCCGGTAGCATGGATCCCCGGAAAAGTTTTGAAATTTTCATCCTTAGAATCGCTGAAAATGCGCCAAATTTATAAAAACAGTACACATATTCCAGATATGTTTTCTGTAAATTGACAAAATGTTTTAAAAAAAATTCCAAATTTTTACTCAAGATGGCGACGGGTCTGTAACCAACTTAGCATGTACCAAATAAAAAAAACAAACTGTGGAAATTTGTTTATTTTTAAAAACTTAAAGTATAGAACTCCGTAATCTGCTGACGCGAATACTAAGAATTACAAGGTCTTCAAACATCCTTAAATTCTCTTTTTCCATCGCTTAAGTCTTACTATTACCTTTTCGTAAATAAAAAAAATCTGGAAATACAAAATTTTCTAACACAATGAAATATTTAGTCGGTGGAAAATATTTTCAAGTATTATGACGTCCTTTGCTGTTTTCAAACCTATGTTAATGAAAGTATACAGGAAGGATATTGCAAATCGATAATCGTTATGCCATCATTATCCACCAAAAATTGTATTGTTCCAAAATCAAATACCAACAACAATAATAATGATAATAATAATGATGATGATAATGATATTAATATTAATAATAACCGGGCATGCAAATTATTCTTTTTTGCAGTCAGAGACTGAAATGTTCAGCGCTCGGCTCCAGAATATACAACCTGTTATTCACTGACCACCGTGTCAAGACTGCATGTGTGCACGTATATCGTTAAGCCAAGTGTACTACTTAAATATTAAGTAGTATTTACCAATACCGCATGACCGGAAGAATTTCAGAGGAGATGATTTTTAGCACGGAATCTATAATTAGCTGATTTAATTTCTTATAAGTCGAAATTTGTCGAAGTCATGTCCATCACACAAGTGAAATTTTACCGATTACTGAAATATGAAAATGATTTGTTTTTGTCTTGGAAAATTAAGATTTAAAAATTGTCCTGGCAAAGTATATTTGGTGGCATTAAATTAGCTTCCTAAAGGAAATTGAGGTTTGTTTTCGCATATGTAAAATCTCTTATTATATCCTGCTCTCAAAACGTCTGCATGTTATTATCTATATGTAGGTCATGTAATCATAGCGGTTTGGCAGACGAACAGTAGAATGGCATTCATCTTGTAAAGGGTACAGTCACTGTGTAAGTATCTATATATATGTATGTATATGTCAGTGTCCGTGTGTCCTTCTCGTTTGTATGTCTGTCTGTCTATATATATTTGTACAAATGTATGTACAATATGTATATGCTTGCAGGTCTGTCAATTAACTTTGGCACCTGACCCATTATGTAAACACCCATACAATCCCAACAATACGTCAACAAGATCATGCAGTATCTTCAGAACTTTCGTATACGGAAATTAACCACTTTTGGAATTAAACTATTTTAAGCAGCGTTCGTCACACAGAAGGGCGTCTTTTCTGCTTGTTTACGCTTTGTTCTCACTTTCAGCGATATTTCCGACCACAGTTTAATGCAATTTGTTTCGTTCACTATATTTAAAGTAAATTGTTACACGTACGAAATATAGTTTTGATATAATACAGTGAGCATTTGATACAAAGCAATTAAAATTATCACATAAAAACACACTCATTCTAAATCTCTATGGTCCTAAATCCTCAGTCCATGAGACCTGATAGTGCCTTGTGCAAACTTTCTAGGTGTGTTGTCTTTTGCGGCTGACACAAAAAGTCAACACCAGTTCGTTGCATGTATTATCATAATTAGTATGCTCAAAGGGGTACGATCGGTAAAAGGCCTCATTCACACTTCATTGTTAAAAGTTTGAACTTCAAACGTTTGGATTATATAGTGTAACAAGCCTGCTGTGAATGTAAATATTGGCAGTGAAAAAATCTTTTTCTTTATTAATCTGGTAAATTTGTTACTTATTTACTAGTTACCAGTCTTCCTGACCCTGTAACTTAATTTAACGGTCACTTCTGAAGATGAATATTGTAACATACAAAACGTCAAGTTAAAATATATTTGAAAATTTGCAACATTCGTTGTGCTATTATGTTTATCACCGCGGTTTGTGTTGTGTTTCGTATCAAGTTGAGATGCATGGCCGACAGAGAAAAATATATAGTGCATGTAACAACCTGTCTCTTAATAAAGTATGATCACCTCAGCTCCTTCGTTCCTCACCCGGCAAAGCGTTATAAGATCTAGATGATGTTACACCAGAAAATGTTACGTGCAACTTATCTCGAGACCAATGCCGCGTACCCCGTGCAATGGCTAAATACGTTTCAAGACAAGTTGCAGACGTCATTGCCGAAAGTAAAATCCAGGTCCATTTTCCGCAATGATTTTAGTTACAAATATGAAGTTGCAGACGCCATTGCGCCGTATAACGTTGCCTGCATTGGCAATGGCGATAGAAGCAATGTTGTACAAAAAATATTGCCTCTTCAACATCAGCTTAAAACCAACAGACGCATTAACAATTTTTGCCTTATGGTAAAAGATGAGTCTTGAATACTGTTGTCAATGTTTCCTAAGGCTAAGCGTATGAAAAATTATAAACAAACACAAAATGATGACATCACGAAATAATATTTTCGAGCTTTTAATGCGTTTCACTAAGGAAGATCTGTTAAACATTTCGTGTCTATGACCAAAGTATAGTACAATTTACAATATGCAAAAATCAATCATAATTCGGAAAGATCCTAGTACATTTTCTATTTTCCAAATGCACTACTTCATAGAGTACTTTACTAGCAACGCAGAAATTGTTATTATTTCAACTCAAGTGAAGTTCTGAAGGCTTTTGAATTGCTATTTCTTAAATTGCGTGCGTTGATGTTAAAACTACAAAGGTCGACATTTCCGGGTGCTAACCGCAGCACGAACCACATTACTTTAGTTTATGTAAAGTAAATTGTTTTCAATGAATGTATAGATAATGAGACGTAGTGGCGCAGGTGGTGTGTAAAGACTAACGGAATCGGAAAGCTCGAGTTTTTCAACATTACTGTTAACCCTTTCAGCCCCAGGCAATTTATATTTATCAACATCTAACTTCTCCTTACATAACTCAAACTAAATAATATAACTGGTAATGAGAAATAAAAAAAATGATCAAGTGGAATAAGGTGGAAAAATTGAAAACCCAAACTCTCTCAAACTTCTCATATAGAAAATTGGGAGTTCAGTTGGGAGAATTTACCAACACGTTATTTGTCGTGGTTGGGGCTT